>JABXOJ010000065.1:0-43935 GCA_014529505.1 Cryptosporidium felis
GAGGAGAGAATTAGGAGAGAGGATGAAGAGAGATTAAGAAGAGAAGAGGAGGAAGAGAGATTAAGAAGAGAAGAGGAGGAAAGAATTAGGAGAGAGGAAGAGGAGAGAATTAGGAGAGAGGAGGAAGAGAGAATTAGGAGAGAGGAAGAGGAGAGACTCAGAAAGGAGGAGGAGGAGAGAATTAAGAGAGAGGCAGAGGAGAGACTCAGAGAGGAGGAGGAGGAGAGAATAAAGATAGAGAAGGAGGAAAGACTCAGAAGGGAGGAGGAGGAGAGAATTAAGAGAGAGGAAGAGGAGAGACTCAGAGAGGAGGAGGAGGAGAGATTAAGAAGAAAAGAGGAAAGACCAATGAAAAATGAAATTTCAGAAAGTAATCAGGAATTAGTGGCTCTCGAATTTGGAGGTAACCTTTCCAAAGATAAGCATACAAGTTGGAGTGATGAATGGGATTTTGATGAGATTAATGATATTCAAAGTAACGGTGATAAAGATTTGGATGTGAGAGAAAATAATCAAGAAGTTGAATTTGATTGGAAAGATGATTGGACTTCGAATAAAAGTAATGAGATCCTTTCAGCTGAAGGTGTTAATTCAAATGAAATTAAATTTCCAACTCCTGCCAAATCAGCTGATGGCTGGGAAAATGAATGGGATTTTGAAGATGATAAAATAGAATTTAATACTATAAGTAACCTAGAATCTGATATTATTATGAAAAAAAATAATTTAGAAACCAACACTTTAATAGGAAGCAATAAAGTGAATAGTGAATATATCAACTCAGAAAATATCTCAATTGAAAATTCCTGGAATGATCAAAACTCAATAAATTCAGAATTTATTGATAACAACGCTTGGGAAGATGATTTTTGGAGTGGGGATGACGAAGAACAAAATAGAAATAATAACAATAATAATAATGATGGTGATAATGATAGTGATAATAATAATAATAATAATAATAATAATAATAATAATAATAATAATAACACGGCGAATTCAAATTGGGATGAATTGGATTGGTCAGATAATGACTAGCCGCTTCACATGCTCTTAATAAAATGAATTACTATCATTTCTAAAACTATTGATAGAGAAAATGTTTGCTCAAGATTATCTAAATTTATTAAGTTTTTCTTTTCCTTTTCTTTAAAAAATCGAATTATTTTACAGTTATTACTATTCTGTTTTGTTTATATTTCCCCACATTGTTTTGGTAGGAACTTCCCGCCGAAAAATTCTTTCATTGTGGACTAAAGAAAAAGTAATGATTTGCATGTATGCAAGTAATTACAATACCGGCAAAAAATAACAAAAAAAATTATATATATTTTCCTCAAATATTAGAGGGAAAAATTCTGGAAGAGAAATTAAGTTAAAAAATTGGTTTAAATAAATGTAATCCAGTGCAACAATAGTTGTAGGAAAGAAAGCAAGTTTTTCCCTTTTTTTTTTCTTCTTTTTTCGCCGGGTATTTTGGACAGTGTACGGTTATATTATAAGACAGATTAGGCCCCTTAGAATTCAAGCTCTTGGAAAAAAAAAAAATAAACAATGATAGATAGTTCACAGGGAGAAAACGACGAATTATTAAGTAATAGCAAGTTAGCAAGCAAATCAAGAGTAATGGTGAGGAAAACAAAAAAAACAGTTGAGGAGAGATACCAAAAAAAAACTCAGATTGAACACATTTTGTTGAGGCCTGACACATATATTGGAAGCACAGAGTTTCACGAGCAAACATTATGGGTTTGGGACAATATTAACAAAAGAATGGTTTATAAACAAATCAACTATGTTCCGGGATTGTACAAAATTTTTGATGAAATATTAGTCAATGCAGCAGATGTTAAAGCTAGAGAGATTTCAAACAGAAATTCAACTTATTTGGAAAAGTGTACTTGTATCAAGGTTGAAATAAGTAGAGAGAGGAATGAAATCACCGTCTATAATGATGGAGAGGGGATTCCCATTGAAATACATAGAGAGCACCAAATTTATGTGCCAGAACTAATTTTTGGGCATTTGTTAACATCTGACAATTATGACGATAATGAAGATAGAGTTACTGGAGGTAGAAACGGTTTTGGAGCAAAACTAACCAATATATTCTCAAAAGAGTTCAAGGTTGAATGCGGAGACAATAATACTGGAAGGATATTCAAACTCAGTTGGTTCAATAATATGTCTTCAAAAAGCGAGGAAACAGTCAAAGAAAGTTATTCAGGAAAGTCTTACGTTAAGATCACTTTTAAGCCAGATTTGAAAAGGTTTGGAAATATGAGCGAGTTTGATGACGACATTACTTCTTTATTATACAAAAGAGTTTACGACATTTCTGGAACAACTGGAGTTAAGGTTTATCTTAATGGAGATCTTATTCCAATAAAGGACTTTAAATCCTATGCTCTGTTGTATCTTAAACCAAAAATACCTGGTGAAAGTGGAACTTCTAATGACTCCAGTATTGGAGGAACCACAAACATCGCGATTCTCAATGAAAGAGGAGAAAAAAGATCATCTAGATTTGCAGGAAACTCAAGAAAAGGCAGGATCGGTCCTCAAAATCTCGGAGGTGATGTTGAAGAAAACGATGAGAATGACTCGGGAATGGATGATTATCAACTTGACGCTGACGGATGTTTGGAATATGATGGCGAGGATGATGAATGGGACGATGAAAACACGAGCTCCAAAGCTGCGAATTCCCGAAAGAAGAAAAGCAACCCAAAGAAGAAAAAGATACCCACATCAGCTTCTGGAGTAGGTGGGGGGGGCTCATCTTCTATTATTATTTCTGGAGGAGGTGGTGCAGGAGGTTCGGGCTCTCCTCTGATCATTTATGAAAATGTTCCCAACTGGGAAGTTGTCATTAGTGAATCGGATAGTGGACAGTTCCAACACGTATCTTTTGTAAACTCAATCTGTACGATAAAAGGAGGAACACACGTTTCTTATGTGTTGGATCCTTTAATTAATGCTATTTTAAAAAAGGTCCAAACCAAAAACAAGGGGGGAATGGACATTAAAGGTCACCATGTAAAAAATCATATTTGGATATTTATTAAATGCCTGATTGTGAACCCGTCATTTGACTCGCAGACCAAAGAGACCTTAACCACAAAAACTTCCAAGTTCGGGTCGGTCTGCACCTTGTCAGAGAAAACTATTAATGCGGTAATTAAAAGCTCCATTGTAGAGAATGTATTAATGTGGGCTCAACTCAAACAAAGCATGGAGCTTAAGAAAAAGATGAAGTCTAGCCAGAAAAACACAGTGACTAGCCGAATATTGGGGATTCCAAAGCTGGAGGATGCAAACGAGGCGGGGGGACCCCATTCCAGCAAGTGCACTCTGATCCTTACGGAAGGAGATTCTGCTAAAACTTCTTGCTTAGCAGGCTTATCAATAGTGGGAAGAGATTATTATGGAGTTTTTCCTTTACGCGGAAAACTCTTAAATGTTCGAGAGGCTTCATTTAAGCAGCAAATTGGAAATTTGGAGATCCAAAATATACTCAAGATATTGGGACTGGGGATTGGACAGAAATACGAAAATGGGCCAGTTAATCTTAGATATGGTTCCTTAATGCTCATGACAGATCAGGATCACGATGGGAGTCACATTAAGGGCCTAATAATTAACCTAATTCACTACTACTGGCCGAACCTGATTCAATTTAGTGGGTTTCTGAAACAGTTTGTGACTCCAATAGTAAAGGCAAAAAAAGGAGCCAGCGAGATCCCATTCTTCACTTTAGTTGAATACGAGCAGTGGAGGAAAAATAATTCCTCCAAGCTTGCGGGGTGGAGATTCAAGTACTACAAAGGTTTGGGTACTTCTACGGATTTGGAGTTTAAAGAGTATTTCACCAATATTGAAAATCACAGCATCGAGTTTGACTGGAAGGATGAGCAAGACGACGAAGCAATTGACATGGCCTTCAGCAAAAAAAGAACTGAGGATAGGAAAATTTGGATCGAGTCATACAAAGACGGAACCTATGTTGATTATTCTATAAATAATCAATACAGGAATCTCAGGTACTTCGATTTCATCCACAAGGAGCTTGTACTATTCAGTAGGTATGACACTACAAGGTCCATTCCAAATTTAATGGATGGGTTAAAGCCGGGCCAGAGAAAGGTGCTTTTCGCTGCCTTTAAGAAAAAACTCAATACTGAACTTAAAGTTGCTCAGTTAGCTGGATACGTTGCCGAGCACAGCGCTTACCACCACGGAGAATCGTCTCTGCAAAGCACCATAGTGAATATGGCTCAGAATTTCGTTGGAAGCAACAATTTGAATCTACTGCAGCCGTGCGGCCAGTTCGGGAGTAGAAAGGAGGGTGGGAAGGACGCTAGCGCCGCTCGTTACATCTTCACTAAGCTCTCGGCCTGGACGAGGTACATCTTTCCAGAGGCGGACGATCCGCTCCTGACTTACTTGTACGATGACGGCCAGCAAATAGAGCCTTTGTACTATGTTCCAATAATTCCAATGATTCTGGTTAACGGGACGGATGGTATTGGCACGGGATGGAGCAGCTCAGTACCTAATTACAACCCCAAGGACATTATCGCCAATTTAAAGAGGGTGCTCAGGGGGGAGATTATGCAACCCATGACGCCTTGGTACAAGTCTTTCAAAGGGAGCATTGTCCCGATAAGACAGAGATCCAAAAAGAGCGGAACCGTTGGCAAAAGGAAGGCCAATAATAGCACTGGCATTAGTGGCAATAGCGGCGCCAACAACAACGGGAGCAGCTTTAGTAGCTTGATCGCTGGCTCTCAGGGTGAGCCGGAGGAGGAAGAGGAGACCTTGGAGTTGGGGGCAAACTATGAGACCTTCGGAAGCTGGCAAAAGAGAAACGAGGAGACGCTGGTGATTACGGAGCTACCAGTTCGGAGATGGACTCAAGATTACAAGGAGTGGCTGGAGTCGGCTTTGCTTCCCGCACCAAACGCGGATAGCGAAAATATCGAGAGCTCGTGGATAATAGATTATAGGGATAACTCTTCCCACGAGAATGTGCACATAACCGTCAGGATGAGGCCAGAGAAATTGCAGCAGGCAGAGCAGGAGGGGGTCGAGAAGATATTTAGACTAAAGTCAACTCTTTCCACGAGCAATATGACTTTGTTTGACCACAATTCCCGGATCGTCCGCTACGAGACGGAGCTGGATATTTTGAAGGAGTTCATCCCAATCAGACTCGAGATGTACGAGAAGCGAAAAAGATTCCTCCTTTCGAAGCTAAGCCACGAAAGGCTTCTTCTTGAGCAGAAGATATTGTTTTTGAGACTGGTTATCCAAGGCACCATCCAGCTGAGTAACAAGAGCAAGGAGAGTTTGGTTTCCGAGCTCAAGAGAAACAAAATAAAGTCAATCAGAGAGCTTCATGGAATCACGAGGTGGAACGCAGGAGACTCTGATTTTGGCCTTGACAAAGATTACGCAGAAGTGGAGCGGTCCGGGTACGAGGACTCTTTTCAGAACGAGGAGGCTGTTTTGGAGGACGGGGCCTATCATCACCAGGGCCAGGAGCCGGAGCATGGTAATGAGCTGAGGCTGTTTGATTATTTGCTTTCCATGCCCCTTTGGAGCTTGACGAAAGAAAAAATGGAGCTTTTGGAATCGGAGCTCCTTAAGAAGACTCAGGATTATGATAAACTTTTGAAAACAACCGTCGAAGAAATGTGGAACGCGGAGCTGGATGAGTTGCTTGAGGTGATTCAGAAGGAGGAAACCCAAGAGGAGGCTACTATTGCTGAGCACCAGAGTCTGGTTCAGAAAAGACGTCTTTCCGTGGACTGGAGCGAGACTAAGAAGGGAAGGGCCGGCTCTAGGAAGCGAAAGAACGATTCCAGCAAGAAGCAGGCAGCCGCTCCTGTTCCCACCAAGTCCCAGAAGTCCGGAAGGAAGGACTCCAGGAGCTCCAAGAGAGGCAAGTTCGATGACTCCTCTTCGGACGCGGCGCAAGGCGACGATCTTTTCCACGGAAGCCGCTCCTCAGACGAGGGCGACTTCCTTGAGGAAGACGAATCCTACTCAGAGGAGGATCTCTGTCCTGGGAAAGGAGCCAGGGCCACGAAGAAGTCCCAAGAGAAGAGCAGGGGCGGCACCGGAATTGGGGGCCGGGCGAGTAGGACTGGAGATGCTCCAAAGGGAGGGAGAAAGGCGGCTTCCGGCGCAGCGGGAGCAGGAGAAAAAGGTCCAGTTTTGGTCAAGTCGAGTCAAAGGGAAGATCCCGCAGCCCCGGCGGCGGGAGCCTCCGCTCCTCCCAGGCCTCTGGAGTCCGTCTCGCTTCTACAGAGACTCCAACAAAGAACCAACCTCGTGAACGGGGTGGGAAGCAGGGAGGGGGCCGGCGGTCGCACCTTCGGCTCCTCGTTCTTGGATTCAAAGGACGCCAGGCAAACGAAGATAACGGAGATCTTCCAGGCCAGGCGAGACCAAGGAGCTGCGAAGCGGGAGTCGGAAAAGAGTCAAGCGGACTCGAGCCCTGCTCCGGCCGGGAGGAGAAGCAGGAGAAAAGTGGTTCTGGAAAGCGAGGAGGAAAAAGAAGAGGAAGATTTTGAGCAGCAGGAAGAAGAGGAGGCCGAGGAGGTCGAGGAGCCGGAGGCAGACCTGGCTGAGAGCAGCTCTAGTGATTCCATCGCGGAGAGCGACTTCAGCGAGTATTCTGACTAGCGAGCGGAGGTTTTCTTTGAGTGTCTCCCGGAGCTCCCTCGGGGCTTCCCAGAGTTCCCATATTTTCCTCGGACAGGAAAAAGGCTATGGGGAGGGGCGGGGGGAGGACGCTGAGATATGTCTTCTCGAATTTCTTTCACAAGAATAAATTAAAAGCAAGGGAACGGAACAAGGAAGTGAAAAAGGCGTCGTGCTTGAGGAAAGTTCTTGTAAGTCGGGGGAGAAGCAAGCCACTGGAAAAAAAAAGACTCCGACAAAGAGAGTATTAAGGTCTTCTAGAGTCATTCGTCTGTTTGAGGGAAAAGGGCGGAAATGTCGAGAGGGAACCAAAGAGATGTAGACAGACAAAGGGCCCAGAAAAGACAAGATCGAGCCGCCCCCAAGACTGGGAAGTCCATCATTGAGCAGAAGGAGAAGATCTTGAGCATCATCTGCAGCGTCTGCAAGCAGTCCTTCATGTGCACAGCCAACAAGCAAACTCTGCAGGTCCACGTGGAGACGAGACACCCGAAACTGGACTTCGCTCAGTGTTTTCCGAACAACGGCTAGGGCCCGGCGGAGGGGAAGAAGGGAGGAGGGGAGAGAGCCAAGGCGGGGTCTAGAAGATGGTTACAATGGTAAAGCTCGCGTACAACAAAGCGATAGGGTAGGCGATTAGGTACCTCTGGTGTTTCAAGGACACCGTGTACTCAAAGAACCTGGACGCCGTGATGGTGCTCCACATGTTGAAGAAGATGGCCATCAGAATCCCGGCTCTCGTTCTGAGAGAAAAGACGACGGAGATCCCCGCGAGGATCACGATGGGAAGGAGAGAGTACCCCAGAATGGACATGGTGGAGTAGAGGTCTATGCTTTGGTTGCTGCTCATGATGTTGAGCAGGATGTAGGTCCCGATGCAGCTGAGGATTCCGATCCCGTAGATGTATCCAAAGTGGATCTTCCCGGCCAGGAGCAGGAAGAAGCCGAGACACCCAATGAGCAGTATCGGGCCTGCCATGTCCCACTCGACTTCGCAGGGCCTCCCTCCGCCGCTCGCGTCTGCCGATCCGGCGCACTCCCTGATATTTCTGAAAAGGACGACGCACTTGAGGTGCTTGGCGATGCTTCCGGGGTCTATCCCCAGCTCCTCCAGCAGGGGCGGCTCGTTCAGAAGGTCCTCGTCGTCTTCGTCCACGCTGTACCCGCGGCCGTCGACCTGGGACGCGGCTTCCTCGCCGTCTCTGGCTCCTCCGCGGGGGCCTCGTCCGAGACCTCCCTTCCCACTCCCCAAGGCGCCCTCCTGGGCTCCGGACCAGAGGCTCGGGCCGAACAGCTTCGCGAGACCCGCCAGGGCCCCGAAGGGAGAGGGGGAGCCGGAGTGGAGGGATTTGGCCTGCTGGGGGCCGGGCTGGGCCCCGTCCGGCGGAGAGGAGGAAATTGGCCCCAGGGGGATGCCCCCCCCCCCGAGCGGGCTGGGGGTGGAGGCGTAGAAGGGGCTGGTGGGATTCGCCGCCGGGCCGTCCGCCCGGTCGAAGCCGAAGGGAGATTTCCTTGGGACGTTGCCCGTATGCCCCGCAGGGACGGGAGCTGGGCCGGAGGCGTAGCCCACGGGCGCGGCTCCCACGTCTAGATGGGACATGCCACTCGGCTCCCGGTTAGTTGCAGGAAAGTAGCCGTTGCTCGAAAAGTTACCGCTAAAAACTCTGTTGCTTTCGACCTGGTGTCTTCTTCCAGTCGGATCTTCTCCGAAGTGGCTCCCGGCGGCGTCCGCGGCCCCGACCTCCTCTCTGAGCTTGTTCATTGTGTAGAACTGCAGAGAGTTGGCGTCCGCGGCGTTGCCGCCGCCGATGCCGTTGCCACCTCCGAGACCACTCATCCTTCTACTTCGGGCCGGGCCTGTTGTCTTCCGAAACGCAAAGAGTGCAGGGAGGCTCTCCAGAGTCCGGGCCCCTCGTTCTTTCCTTCCGGCTCCCGGGGACTGGGTCGGAAAACTTCCTTAGACGCTTCGATCTGCTTCTCCGGAAAACAGGCGAGTCCGGACAAGACGGGAAACGGGAGAAAGAGCCTCTCCGAGTAATTCAACTTCTGGCAGATTCCAGAGACCGCTTCCAAGAAATGAGTCCTTGCTTCCGCTTTTAGCTATTATTGGCTCCCTCTTTCCACACTTGTTTTAATGATTCGGAGGTTCCCGCCAAAACTTGGCCGTTTGGTGTGCGTCTCGGAAAAGCAGCCTTGTGGGGAGGCCCGGGGGACGGTGCTCGAGGAGGTCGAGTCGGGCAATTGGCTCGGGCCGGAAGAGAGGGCCGGCTCGGGAGACCGGGAGGGAGAGACGAGAGTCGGTCGGGCAGGGGTGCGGCCGGGGGGTCTCCGGCACGGGCAAACGGAGAGGCAGGAGCAAGCAGAGGCAGGAGCAAGCAGAGAGGCAGGAGCGAACAGAGAGGCACGAGAAGTTAAGCGCGGAACTAAAGTTAGTCACTCGGCCTCGGGCCGGGGTTCTCCGGGAGTCAAGGCTGCTTCTGCCGGAGGGAAGTGCATACCGGCGTTCGGCTTCCCGCCCAAACATGCAGAATTCACAAGTGGGTCGAGTGGATGACTCTGGCGGAGTCGTCGACATAGAAGAAGTGGTGGGAGGGGTTTCGGGGGCTCTGGCTCTTTTGGACGCGGTCTCGGATTTCCCGGAGGAGCGGGGCTTCTTGAAGGTTTTCGCCGGAGTAGGAGAGGAGGGGGGAGATTTCGAGAAAGAGGTTCGGGGAGAAGAGCCAGGAGTGGGAGTTTGGCTCGGGTTCTCCGTCGGGGGTGGGAAGAGGCCGGGAGAGGAGCTTCTTGTTGTACTCGGAGACGGCGAGCTGGGAGGTTTGGGGGGAGTCTTGGCCGAGGAGGGACTTGACGGGAGCGAACTCGTCTCTGGAAACGTTTAGGCAGTGGACGGGAGAACTGGCGAGGCAGAAGGAGTCGAAGATGAAGAGCTCTGGCTTGATTGCGTTTGTTTCTGGAGGGTCGTGGATGAAGGCCGGGGGAGAAGACTTCGTGTCCAGGTGAGGGACTTTTTTAAGCGCAAGGTGGAACGGGAGCTCGGAGGTCCTTTCGGAAAGCTGGCGGATGAACTGGAGGGTGAAAAGGTGGATCCCAATGCTCCCAAAGGAAAAGCTGTCTTTTTCGCGCTCCGGAAGCTGGTTCAGCTCGGAGTATTCGACGATGCAGGGGAGGGAGCGGGGGGAGCGGCCGTCGGGGATCTTTTGGGCAAGGCTGCCGATTTTCTCGTCCTGGCTCCTTTTGTTCACGGTTTTCGTCGAGACTTGAGTCCCGAACAGGTCCGAGTAGCCGACGAACAGGGGGTCGCAAATTTTGCAGAGAGGGTTGTCGACGCAGTGGACGAAGACGTACTCGATACCTTTGCCGGCCATGTCGTCGATAACGCCTTGACTCTTCATTGACTCAAAGAGACTTCCGTTTCCGGCCGGAGACTTCAGGATCGAGCCGTCCGCGCTGAGAAAGAAGGACCCGGTTTCGAGGCTAATGCTCGGGACCGACTCCTGCTTGAAGAAGGAGACGTCCTTCAGGCCAAAGTTCTCGTGGTCCCGAAAGTACCTTCTTATCGGCGCGTCATTTCGCTCCGAAGTCATGATGTACATGGGAATGGCTGGAGGACCGGATTCCGAGCCCCGGACTCCGCAGATCCTGCTCAAGCTCCGAATCTTGTGACAAAAGATCTTGAAAAGGCTGTCCTTACTTATCTTCCCAATGGGATACATCCCCTTCGGGCCCTGGTATCCCAGCCTCGAGCCGTCTCCTCCAGACATAGTCACCACCGCCACCTTGCCCCGCCTCAGCTTCTCCAGCCCACGCTCCCAAAAACACTCCAAAACGTCCCGGGGCAAGGTCTCCAGGTCGGTCACGACGCAGCTGCTCCCGGACACCTCTCTCTGCTTCGCCAGCTCCACCAACTCGACGACTCGCTCCTTGCTGAACTCCCCCCTCTCCATTAGCCTCTCCCAAGCTATCTTCTTGGGCGGAATGAAGCGCCTCTCTCCGCCCCGGCTCTCCGCTCCGCTCCCGGACCCACTCTCGCCGATCCGGCCCTGCGCCATGCTTCCCAGAATCCTCTCGTACTCCCCCGTGAACTTCTCGTTCTCGAAGACCCTCCTCAAGTCCTCCACCACTCGCTGGAGCCTCTCTTCCTCCCCGCGACGCCTCAAGTCGCCCAGGAACTCCAGGATCTCCCGCATCCCGTACCTCTGCAGCCTCTCCTCAACGAAGGTTTTGCCGTCTCCCATTTTCTCCAGAATTTTCGCCGTGCTTTCCGCCCCTTCCCTGCAAGTCGCAGGTTTCGAGATCACTGGTGGCGCCGGCGGGAAACCTGGTACCTGGCTTGGTTTTCGCCACTCCAAGGGACAGGCAGGAATACGGCGAGAGGAGAGATCTCGCGTCAAGAGGAGAGATATCGCGTCAAGAGGAGAGATATCGCGTCAAGAGGAGAGCTGAGGAGTAAGAGAACTTCGGCTCAGAAGAGAGGCCGGAGGAGCACGACTAGAGCCGGCGTTCTGAGTGCTGGAGCGAGTTTCGGGGCACGCCGGAGGAAGATCGGAGCGGAATTAGAGAAACGAGATGAGCGGCATTGGCGAGCACGGAAGTGAGGAGTCCGGAAATAACGGCATATACGGGGAGAGCAAGCTGAACATCTCCAAGGTCAGCGAGCTGGGGTCGTCTTCAACAAAGGAGTATCTGGAGTTCGAGCCACTTAAGATCAGTCTCTATGAGCTGATTATGAGACAGTTGATAGATGACGGCCTGGTTGAGGTGGCTCAGCTGCTTCACATCAAGACCAAGACTTCCATCCCAATACATTTGGGCAGGAACAGTCTGTATAATCTTTACAAGACAGTGGCTTACCTCCCGGCGGACCTCAGGTCTGGAGGCCACAACGACCGTGAAAACGACGACTTGTTGGAGCTGAAGAGCGCCAACTACGTCCGGAGAATCGAGTCCGTTTTGCCCCATTTGGAGAATCTCACAAAGCAGTGGGTGCCCGTGCGCCCGAGATCCAAGTTCATGTATTTTTTGAAGAGGAGCGGCAATTACACCAATGCGATACTTAGGAGCTGCCAGTTCGGGAGCAAGCCTCCCGGTCCCGGCGACAAGAACGGCGATCCCCAGTCGAATAAGGGCCGTGCTGACTTTGCCGCGGGGCGCGTGGAGGACGTTCGGATGAAGGACGCAGAGGCCAACAAGGAGGCCGGCCCCCGAAGTGGCGGCGAGTTTTACCTGCTGGAAAGCATCTCCAAGATAAGGCTGCTGGACTCCTGGAACCAAATTCCGAACATTTCCGTCAGCTTTAGGGGAAACAGCGTCCTCTCGAATCACAGGCCTTACTGCAGAGCCTTGGCGGTGAATCCGAATGGCGGATTCGTCGCGACCGGCGGAGCTGACGGAATTGTAAAGATCGTCCCGGTCCCGCCTCAGCCGGTTTCCGACCCGTATAACTTCTCCGGCTTCGGCACCGGAAATGCCTCAAACCTGTCCTCCCAGCAAAAAACCTTCACTGAAAGCAAAGGCATAATCACGGCTTTGGAGTACCGGATCAGAAGGGACGTCTTAATCTCCGGCGACACCAACTCGAACTTGATAATTTACGACGTCAAGGGAATCACCGGAGGCAACTCGGCGGACGCAGATGAAGTCTCAGGAATTCACCAAAACATCAGGGCCGGACCTTCGGACCCCAACTACTTCTCCTCGAAGTCCTACAAAAAGCCAATACAGTGCGTCCAAGAGAGCTCTCCCATCACCTGCATCCAGATGCATCCCCTGGACGAGCACTTCTTCGTGGGAACCCAGGACCCGGTCCTAAGACTGTACGATTTAAACACCAACGAACCCTTCACCTCCTCGCATCCCGGACACCAGCACTCGGGGGCCATCAACGACATCCGGATTTCTCAAGACGGGTCCATTCTTTGTTCCTGCAGCCAAGAGGGCACCATCAAAGTCTGGGATTCCGTCAATATGTGCTGCATTAACACCATCTACGGAGCCCACGCCGGCTTTTCCGTCCATTCCCTGGCTCTCTCTCTCTCCCAGAGGTACCTCCTATCTTCCGGAGGGGATGGCGCGGCCAGAATGTGGGACCTGAGAATGGGAAGGGAACTAATGAGGTACTCAACGGGCCTGAGGAGTTCCTGCCACTCCAAGGCCTCGTTTCTCGTGGACGAGAGATACATGATTCTCTCCTCTCTGGAAGACTCCGGGGTCTCCCACAGCATGCTAACCAGAAGTGCTCCGGCTGTCCGCGGCGAAAGCAGGACTGCTCTGGAGGCCTCTAAAATGCTCAACTTCGGCCCCAGCGGCGGCTCCGACCTCAAACTAATGGACTCCGCTGGAGCCAAGGCCAGTGCAAGATCTAGACAGCTTTCTGAATCAAGGGCCCCAAGCAGCCACCAAATCAACCCCCCCTCGATAATAGACCACCAAGTCAAACCCAACCCTCTGGGCGACCTTTTAATCTTTAATTCGCTCTCCGGAAGTCTTCTGGGGGCGGTCCAGGGACTACACGACGCCCCCGTCATGAATTTCGAGCTTTTATACAACACCAACGGCAGCGGTAGCTTGGGCAATGGGGCCGCCTTCAGCCACTCCAGCAGCCACTTTCCCAGAGTCGTATCCGACTGCTCTCTCGTCACCGTGTGTGACGACGGAAAGTGCAGAGTCCTTGACTTCAACTACACCAACAGCCTCTAACGGGAAGAAATCTATATTCCACCCTCGCCGGGTACCCGTTCATGTTGAAATGCATGCGGAGTGGCGCGCGCGCCAAGTGGGACATTGAACAAGCGTAGTCTAGAACTATATAGAAGATTAGCCTATAGTAAAGTAGGGAGCGTAAATGAGTGCGTGCCGGAGGCGTGTTGCGCAGCAGCGAGGGAGCGGATCGCGACTGGAGAAGGAAAGCGGCGGAGAGACCGGCGGCCGCGAGCGTTCCCCGCGCGGTCAGGTGACCCTAGAGAGGCTCTGTCTGCTTTTTCCCTTGTAGGAGTAGGAGTCTCTAAGTTGGCGGTCCACGAAGAGCCCGCTCTGACGGGATCTTCTGAGGGCGTTCTTGACCAAAGGGGATCTGAGAAGAAGACTGTTTCTGGAGCCCGAGCTCTGGCGGGCTCCGGAGCGTGGGCCTGGGTTCGGGCCCGGAGCTTGGTCCTCGTCCTCTGTATTCCGGCTCTTCCGGGCGCTGGGGGAGGCGAGAATTCTGTTTTCCGCCTCAAAGCCGTCGGCGAGGTTGAACCTGGTGTTTCTTCGGTTGATTGCGGTTTTTTCCCGGCGGGACTCGGGATCTCTGCTTTGGGAGTCTGAGCGGGCGTAGTAGGGAAACATAAAGGGGCTTCTGGCCTGGCTCTTGCTTAGAACGAGGGACTTCTCGTCGAAGGGGGAGTCTTGGGTTCCGGAGCCGCTTTTGCCTCGGGCCCTGAGGATGTTCAGCTCCCTTTTGAGGTTGTGTTCAAGGCTTTGCTTATCGATCCAGCTCTCCTGGTCCTTTTTTCTGGCCAGGCTTTCGTTTGTCATGGCAAGGAGGGAAAGATGGCCTCTGTGGGTGTATTTGGACTGGAACTCGGCGATGTTCATCTGTGCTTGATGAGGGCTCGTCCCGTGGAGGCTCTGGAACTCGTTCAGCTTCAGGGTGCCCGGGGGGTCGTCTATAAAGGTTCTCACGTTGTCAAAGTCATCCTTGTTCCTGCTCATGTACTCCAAATCCGGGTAGTAGTCTCGCTGGATGATCTTCTCCAGCTCCCTTTCGTACCTCCGTCGGCTAATCTCCGACCTCCTATCTTCCCCGGGCCGGTAGGGGTTTTCGAGCTCGGTCGCCCTCCGCAGCCTCTCCCTAATATCTCTCGAAACTCCCAGAGACAAGGACTCATCTCCTCCTTTCTTCCCCAGTTTCACCCGAGAAACCTGGTCATTTCTCTCCATTAATCTCAATCTAATTATTGCAAGCCAACTCCGGGTTTCCCGCCAAAACGGCAACATTTGGTCCGTAGATACAGGGGGTTTGGGCCGAATCAGAAAATTCGCCCTGGGTGGCGGCGCTCAGCACTCACTCAAGGGAGGAGCGGACGGGTTGGAGTCGGGGCGGAGAGCAGGGCGACGAGCTCGGGCGCGAGCGCGAACGGGGAGCCCGAGAGTCCGTTCGAGTCCGAATCGCGAACTGTCGGAGGTTTCGGCCGGGAGCCGGAGGAGGAGGTTGGCGCCAAACTAGAAGTATAGAAAAAGAATTAAGTGGTTGTGGAGTTCATTAAATTAAGAATCTAGTCTATTTCGATCTCTTTCAATCAAAAATATATGTTCGGAAGACTCCGGCCGGGGAAGAGGTCGGGGAGAAGGACTCGTCGTCTCCGACAAAGGTGTGTGGACAGGCCTCCCGTGACGGCAAGCTCGCACTCGGCTCCCGTCGCCCAGTCTCCCTCCTCGGAACCTCTCGTTCCAGTCTGGCGCCGCTTCCTACTTCTTGTTGAGCTGCTTCTTCTTCTGCTGCCTGGCCTTGGCCTCTGAAAGTGCAGCCTTCTGAGCAGCGCCCGAAGCCTGCTGGTACTGGGCTCTCTTTTGCTTAATGTCGTCCAGAGACAGCCCCTCGATGGCCTTGTGGAGTCTCACCGTCTTTCTGTTCCTTCTCTTGGAACCGCTGCTCTGGCTAGTGAGCTTTTTGTTCATCCTTCTCCATCCGATGGACCACTTGAGCTTAACTGGCTTGATCTTCTGGTGGAACAGAGATGCGCACTTCTGGTTCAGAAACGTGGACACTCTTCCGTCTCTGGCAACAAACTTCCTTCCTCTTCCCGGATATATACGGTACTCACTGAATGAGCAGAGATCCGTCTTGATTGTGGTTTTGACGGTCGACATCTTTGGATCAACTCACTCGTCTTCTGCTAACTTGCCTTCTTCCTGGCGTATTCGTAACTGGGTGCGGATTGCGTAGATTTGCTTTCAAAGAGGGAGGGGGAAAAGATCAAGGACTCTGTCTCCTTCTCTCTGCTGCTGAAACTTCCGACTAAATTGTCGATTTAAATTTTAAATCCCAATTTATATGTAATTGCGAACCGCCCTATATGACCCTAGGCTACTTGGAACGTACTTTAAAAAAAAAGCAGAAATATCACTTAATACTATTCTGTCTATGGCTCTAGACGCCAAACAGGGCTTATTTATGCTTGTTTTTAGGCCTTCCCATTGTATTAGCTATACCCGCCGTCTCGAGACGAGACATCATACAACTGTTTTCAGGTTAACTTGAGCGAATGGAATGAGGACTCGAATACTGCGAGCTTGGCTTCTGTCGTTCGTTTTCTTCGCAGAAAACCGTTGGAGTGGCGACGGCTCGAGAAGCCCGATCTGTACCAGGTCGTCCCACCTCGTTTCCGGGATCTTCCTGTTGGGTTCAACACGGGACCGGTCCATGGGCTAGCGCGCCCTATTGTCTTTTCGTTTTCTTGTTTCTCGTCCGCTTCTTCCCGGAAACGTATTCCGACCCAAGAGCTTTATAACCATCATTGGATCCCACATACTCCACTTGGGGACTTCCCGAGCCAATGGGGAGTCCCGGAAAGTCGCCGCTGGCTCCCGCCGGCTCGCTCTGTTCCAATTCTTCGGGAGACACCTCGGAGTTCTCCACGATGTTTCCCGACGCAATTCTCTGCTTCAAAACCACTTGTTGGAGTGGCTCCTTCTCTCCCTCAACGTAGATCAGTCTCCCGGACCTGTGGACGGCCTTTCCTCCGGCGCGCCTGGGGGACGCGCCAAGTGGGGACTTTGAGATTAGATCATACATTCTGGCCGCAGACCTGGAGCAGTGCGTCCTAATGTGAGAAATCCTCTCGATGTAGTTGCCTTTGATTATGATGTTGTAGTTCTTGGCTAGGCTTTCGTTTGAAAAGAAGTTCGTGCACCTTCTGATCATTGCCTCCTTACTGAACATGTCCCTATATCCCTTATCTCCGTATTCGGAAGGTCTGTCTTTAGGGATGTTGGTTATGACGTGGCTTCCGAAGTTGGAGATACTATTCCACTCGTAATTCAGTTTCCGGAAGCTCCTTTCCATGTTTTTATTCACCTCCAAGGGCCTTTGCTGCTGCTTGGAGACTTTCTCAAATCTAAGCTTGCCCCCGACGACCTTTTCCCACCTGGTGTCCACTCTTGCCAAGATCTTTTCTGACTTTTTATCGCTGGCGAGCGAATCGTATTCAAGCTGTTCGCTTTTCAGTATGGGAATCGGGACCTTTCCGAGTGTGAGAGTGTTTTGCTCTTCCTCAGGCAAATCTGGCCTTGACCTGAACTGCTGAATAATTTGGGAATTGCCGATTTGGTTGTTCAGCAACATATCTCTCCTTTCAGTCTCCCTCTCAAGGGCCTTCAAAGCCTTGTCCGTGATCTCCTTCTTCTTCTCCTTAGTCGTCAAATGCGAGATTGAGGGCAGAACTTGTTTTACAATACCATCAACAATGGAGCTAATCCTTTGGTTCTCTTTCTCGCGCATAACTGCCTTTTCATTGTCGGTTAGCTCTCTAAGCTTCAAAGGAATCCCCTTGGAGTGGAGACCTTTGCTCAGCAAGTCACCTGCACCGTCGTCCTTAGAGTAAGGATCTCCAAACACATTTACTCCAGTTAATTCCAAAAATTCGTTTTCAGTTCTCTCATCCGCAAAGTACCTCACAACCAACTCCTTGACCCAGGCGTATACTCCCTCTTCGGAAAACCTCAAAGAGTTGATTTTCTGGATCTTTCTCAGAGCATGCAAAAAAACGCCAACAATGTTATTGGGAGTGTCTATTGGACTGCAAACATCCATAATCTCCTTTAACGCAATAAATCGGATATTACCCGGCAATACAGAGGCTAAAGAGCCAGCTCCAGTTGCAAAGCCAGCTCCAGCTCTTCCAAAGACCCTGGATCCAGAGAGAGGGAGAGATTCAGCTCCAACTTCAGAGCCAGATACCGGACCAAACCCAAGTCCAAGACCAAGGTCGTTCCTAAGCTCCGGACCAAGCCCGAGATCTGCCTCCAGGTCCGCAAATCCAATGTCCCCTTTAGAGTCGCCATCATTCAGTAATGCAGTCGAGATAATGTTTTTCTTAATTGCTCCCGGGATGGAGTTCCTAATCAACGTCCAAATCCTCATACATCTTGTTCTAGAGTCAAGTTTCAGTGGGTTCCCGATTGGAGTGTCCATATGATACAAAGAGATGACTTCCTCCAATTTGATCCTCTCAATGTTGCAGTTGGACTTGCCACTATCTTCAGTCTTGCAAATATTCTCCGCGGCATCCCTACAAAACTGGGAGGCGTTGTTGCTGTGAATCTTGATTTTTTGCTTCTTATTCAGCTCTTCCAAGGCATCTCCGCACTGGTCCTCAACTTCATCCAGGGTCTTTCCTCCTTTAAAGATCTTGTATCCCACGGACGGTGGAATTCCGGAAATCCTGTATTGGCCAAGCTCCTTAAGGTCTATGTCCATCTGGGCGTATATTTGATTCCACTGCCAGTTCCTCATTGCTTCATTTATGCACCCCGAATAGGCGAAGTCCAAAGACAGTATTTTTTCAGGTTCTCTTTGAATCTCAACCAAAGTATCCAAGGCATCTTCACAGAAGCTCTGAATATAGGCTATTTCTCCCTGTCCATTAGTGTTAAAAACTATGTATGGGGGATTCACCTTGAGCTTTTTCAGAGCATCCCCACAAGCAAGGACGAATTCTTGTTCATTATTTGCTCCCGACCAAATTTCTCTAGGAGGTGGGCTTCCAACCAAACCCAGTACTCTGGGATTTCCAGACTTGGCATCCTTCAAAGATTGCAAATAAATTGCTCCCCAAGTGGCTTCTATGCTCACTGTAGCATCCTTGTCAAATATCCCCGAAGTCATCAGGAAACCCTGGGGAGAAATTCCCTGGAGGTTTCTCTGAATGCTCATAAACATCTCTTTATCCAATTCCCTCAAGATCAAGGCCAGGTAGTGCCAATCTCCCTTCTTCTGGCCCCACTGCACCGCCTTGGACAAAGTTTCCCTATCTTCCCCGGCCTTTAAAGACATGATGTTTTCCAGCCATCTATATAACGGGTAGCCTTCGTTGGAAAGTTCAATCAAAGTGTCCAAAAGCTGTTCCTGAACTTTACTTCCAATTCCACCCTTATATTCATCTCCGAATCCCAGTTCCTCGTCCCCTAATTCTTCTCTTGTTTTCTCTTTCAAATTCGAAAAGACATAAAACTTGGACTCCTCACAAAATCTCTCAATCACGTATTCTCTATCATCCAAATAGTAACTTGAGAGTATTGCTAATCTTAACTTTATAAGTTCATCCAAGACTTTTATGCAGTGTCTGGTGAAGGCTAGCTCCGAGACGGATTCCGGCCATAGACTATATAGCGTCTGAGCGTAATCTGGAAGTCTCAAAAATCGGATTCGATTCATATTTATATCCCTCACTAACTGCTGCTTCAGCTGGTCCCACTGGCTTTTTGCCTTATTCTTCTCTGGGTCCTTAAATTCTACTTCCCCTTCCTGGTCTTCTTCGCTTGCCTCCGTCTCAAACTCAGAGTCGGACTCCCTAGTACTAGAGTCATCTTCAATATCATCCAATCGAATCCCTTTGTATTTCTCTCTATCGGTCCTTTTATTCTTCATCATTCTATTATTTGCCCTTCTTCTACTCCTCCTCTTTCCCTTGCCGGTGCTGCTCTTCTTCCCCTTTTCTTTTTCATCCTCGCCCTGGAAATTAGGACTCACTTCCTCACCGAGCATCTCTACAGCAATCTTCTTTTCTAACGGCGAATCGCCTCTAATGAGAACATTTAAGTCCATATCTACAACATCTCTTGGAGGGAGCATTCTGGATGTTACCTTGTAGAGCTTCATCGATGCTGTTGTACAGAAATCTTCTAGAACGAGTTTCGCCATGTCCAGACTGAGACTCTTCTCGAAGCTCCTTCCATCGATGTAAAGATCTGTCACTCTTCCGCTCTCCCAGACTCTCCAAAGATACGAAAAGCACGAGTTTCTAAACAGGTCGGGCCTTCCCTTTCCTCTGAAAACAAAAATGGAAGGAGATTTGATAGGAGGCCAGGGAATTCCCTGCAAAGACCCTGTTCTACTTGAATCAGGGTCATCCTGAGTCAGAGAGGAAACAGAGTAAGCACTTTTGGCTTTTGGGTCTATCCAGTTCTTGGACTCATTTACCATGAAGATATATTCCACCATTGTGTAATACCTATCTGAGGCTCTTTTGCAGAACTCCATAATTAGGTTCTGGATCTCAGTATTGTTTTCTGCCGATTCACCCTCCTGACTCTTGTCAAAATTTGAAAGAATAGTTACTGTGGGAGGAGTTGTGTAATATCCACCATAGATTGCATTAATACAGTGGTCCTCAAAATCAAATTTATTTACATCCGGATTAAAGTCTTTTGGCAGAATCGGAGTAACCTCCGAAACTCTATTTGGAGTTCCGGAGATGAAGTCGACGATTACCTGTTCTTGAATAATCGACCATTTAGAGGAGATCTTGCGGTCATCCATCATGGGATTTCCTTTATAGGTTGCCGAAATTACGTCGAAAAGTCTATCATAGTCCCTAAAGTATCTGTTTGTTGCCTCTCTACAAAAAACTTTTATAGTCTCTCTGACTTTAACTTGGTAATCATGCAATTCGCCTCCATGGGGTAGTCTGACCTTAATCTTCGACTGGGATAGCAGAGAACCTAGAAGCTCAACACAAACAAAGAAAAACTTTTCACTGGAGTATTGGGGAGTGTTCCACTCCCTTGGCTGTTCTGTGGGGAGGTCAGTGATTGATGGAACACGATTTGTTCTGGAGTCCTCAACCATTTGATAGAGAATTGCTCTCCACTGTTGAAAAGCTACCAAGGACTCCTTTGGGCTGATCCTATATAGAGACTCATATCTAAGTGTTTCCTGGTTGGTTTCACCCACTGTCAGACCAACAGAGACTCCTTGGTCCAAAATCTCATCCACACTTCTTTCACTACCAAAAAGAAGTCTAGAATTTCTTTCTTGGTCCAGGTATTGTTGATTTAGGCTTTGGTTGGCTTTGAAATCATGATAACCAGTAGGGGTCGTTTTGAATGAAATCTTTTGAATTTCATCATCTAGTGGAGATTCTAGGAACCGGAGATTTTCTGGAATAACTTGTTCGTAATTGTAGGATTCATCTTGATCTCGCTTCTGTTTCTCAAAATCATAAGTATTAGGATCAAGGTTCCCAGAAGTTTCTGAGGCTTGCCGTGATTTTTCATCAACCTTCTGGTCATCAAGAGAAAGCTCTCCTTGGAAAAATGCAACGGAGGCAAAGTGACAGAATGATTCAATGCTTTTCTTTACCAAAGAGGCGTCATATTTCCCAGATTTTGTGTATCCATCGATAAACAAATCCTTAGAAACCTTGTTAACGTATAAATCCCAGATGCAGCTCGCACAATTTGTTCTCATTTCAAAGACATCCCTCCCAAAAGTGAATTTAAAAGGCTTAAATGGTCTTCCAGAAGGCAGGCCGTAGATCCTGTAATTCTGTTTTTCAATAATCTTGTTCCATTGTCTATTTCCAAGAAACAAATCAACCGAATCAGTGCAGAACTCGTAAATAACGAGTTGGTGAGTGATACTGTCAAAACTATTGATCAATGGGTCTTCTACCTTATCGTAATCTAGACTTCGCCATTTTAAAAACTCTTCCAAAGCCTTTTCATTGCTTTTTCTCGCCTCCTTGGCTAATACAGACTCTTTCGAACTTGCCAGAGCCGAATCGGAAATCTCCAAGAGCCCTTGTTTAAACATCGAGAACAGAGTGGAGCTACAAAGTTTGATCAAATTGCTTGGTTTGTAAGAGAAGTCTTTGAACTCAACCGGAAAATTCTGGCTCAAAATAGACAATCTTCGTGTTCCGACAGAATTCTCTCGACTTTCTTGCATCAAAACCGACTTCCAGAAGTTCCAAGCTCCCTTGGAAACATAAACAGACTCTGGGGGCAAATTTCTCAGAGAAACTTTTGCCAAACCCTCGTAGTCTAAACCACTTCTAACCACGTCGTCTCCGCCACTAATTTTGTGGGCTCTGAAGGGAACTTCCTCCAGGGCGGTCTCTATGAACTCAGCCTGCTGATCTAAATCCTTACTGAGAGAGGGAAACTCGATCTTGTTCTTTTCGATTTTCTTCATTCTCAGTTTTTCATCCATTAGAGGGTGATGCTCAGGCTTTCCATAGTCAGGGTCTTCATCTAAGAGTTTCAAATCAAGCTTTTCATCCAGATTCTCCTCTTCCTTCTCTTGCATCTTCTTTTCTCTAGATCTAACTACGGCTTCTCTCGCATTCTCTGTAACTTTAATGAAATAGTCTCGCACCACTTTAATTTTTCCCTTTATTGGAAAGCAATACTCTGCCGCTGAGATACAAAATGTTTTTCTAATATAGGCTCTCTCGATTCTGTCATCATAGCCAGATATCACCAGTCTCTTTGATTCAAGAACTTTGAGAACTCCAATACATCCCAGATAAAATTTTCTCGGATCCAAAATATCTACAGACTGAAGTTGGTCCTTCACCACAGAGGGAAAAAATATGGGCATCGATTCGTACCTCCCAATTCTGTGCACTCTGTTCCAGGAAAATTTGTCTCTAATTACCTGCGTGGAAATGCAGCTCCAAAAATCGGCCAGTTCTGAAATATCCTCTGTCCTTGCTTCGATGGCTTGTCTTATCTGTTCTTTGTCATCCTCTGAACACTCTAACTTGTCCCAGGAAAAAATACTCAAAAAGACTAGAAACTTAATTAGACCTAACAAATTCAAATTTCTCTTTCCCTTCATTTCAAATTTCCTGCCACGAAATTCCTTTTTCTCTATGCCGTTTTTGCATGAAGGCAATCATCAATGCATGCGCATGCAACCACGTAACTCAAGCCCAAGAAGAAAAAAATCACGTGTGAAAAATAGACCACCAGAAATACTCTTGGGCCGAAGAGTCTATTCTCCGACTTGCGAGAAGTCCTCTCGTCAAGTTTGATGGTCACCTCTTTCCTTCTCCCTACTCTCCCTTCTCCAATTATTCCGCAGGTAAACTACCACTTTCAAACCCAAATGACCAATATTTCCCTGCTTTTCCTCGCTATCCTTTTGTTTAATATATAACTAGTACTTCTCTTTAATTTTGTTTCCATTCTACCCTCTTGTTAATCTCCAAATTAATCATGCAAAAGAGGCGGGTCAAACGGGCGCCACTTGTGGGGAAGGTAATATGTCGGAGAATTGCAGAGCCAATCCGTGAATGTCAGAGTATGACCGATCGGGGAGATTCTAGACTTTGGAGCAAACAGGAAACAGCCATAGGGTTACAGTTCAAAACTTACTGGATCTCATAGCAAGGGAAATCCGGACTATGAAAGGGGAAAGGCTGTCAAAACAGAGAAAAACAGTTTAAACTAGTCAATATCGGAGAAATTATAAGTGGAAGAAAAGCTTGATATTTCGCTTTCCTCAATGCTCCAAGGCACCGGAAATGAGGTTCTGGAGGATGGTTGACACGCAGATTTTGATTCTGAGATCATTCAATGAAGAGTGATTTACCCTGCATTTAAGAGAAAATTTCCGACATAGGGACTCGAAGTTAAGCTGGCAGTCTTCACAAACATCAATTGAACCCGGGGATGCACATGTAGAAGAGCCAATTTCGGAATCCACTATCTCGAAGTAGCACCATTTACACTCTCCTGAGTGGGAGCTACCGCTGCTGGAGGTGTTGTTTCCAACTTTGAGCTCCAAGTACCTAGATGCAACATAGAGATTTACGGAAAGAATCTCAATGGAGTTGCAACATACATACTTGTCGAGCCAATAGGAGAAGTCCTCAATCCACACATCTATCTGGTTGTAGAGTTGAAGTATACAGTATTCGCTGTCTTCCTTGGTTCGGATAGATGGCAGTTCAGTTCCGACCTTGCAGGTATTTTTAAGAAAAATTCCCAGTTCCGTCTTGTCAATATTTAAGTCCAGAAACAGATCCAAGTTCCTGACTCTAAAGAATTTAAAGGGAAGGTACCTACAGGAGAAGACAGTAGAGTCCACTCGAAGCTTGGTGGCAGTCTTGGAGAGGAGAGTCGGGTCATTGGTCTCCCCTCCAATTATAATGTTCTGAATAGAGTGAGACTGGATGATCAACAGAGGAAGAATCAGATTCGCGGTGAGAATCACAAACTCAGCATCCCTGGAAGCCTCCGAGACTGTTTCCATCGCATCTCCAGCGCTCTGAAGGCACTTCTTGGAGCTCTTGATATTTCCTGCATTAACTGAAGGAACGACCATAATATTGCGGGGATCTATGATACACTTTACAAGTATGGGAGTTCTAAGCACGAACTCGTCAACAAAGTTGGAGATTGCGAGCCATGGACAGATCTTCACACGGTTGTACTCTCTAAAGACGTCCAGATGGACATGGCTGCAGGTTGAATCTCCGGAGGAAGAGGCAGACTTCCTCGATTTGATTTTGACGAACCGGTTGCGTCTTTTGGTGTGGACACATGGGGTCTGGGAAAGGTGAAGGTCGATTATCTGAATCGTTTGTTGTCCGGTATTCGGGAGCTCATCGTCATTACAAATGAGTGAGAACGAGAATATACAAGCAGCCGGTACCGGAAAACGTGTTAGTAATAGGGAAAAGACTGAAATTGGGACGATGGACTGGACGATTCGAAGCTCTTCCAAGGAGATTGGAATTATATTGTTAAGCTCAGTAAAACAAAATTCGGAAATTTTGGGGAATTCAGATCTTTTGGGTCGCAGAGCAAAGATTTCCAGGCTCTTCAGTCCCAATAATACGTGGGAGGATACTCCCAAAGGTTGAACATCTGGTAAAAGGCGGCCTATTATAGGCTCTTTTTCGCATAGGTACCCTGTGAGAAGGGGTTTAAGAAGGGGAATGATTTCCGGGAAGAGCAGTGAGTCGCGAATGTCGTGAGACTCAGAGCAAAGTTTCACGGTTATGTGACGAACACTGTGATTAAACCACCAGGTAATCGGGATGGGAGCGCCAGTTGCGAGGTCCACGTCCCTAAGGGTAATGATTTTCCTGGTGTCTTCGTCATAGAGAACGCGCATATTGGAATCAGAGGCGGGTCCATCGTCCTCAAAGCCCTCAAAGTCAGATTCCATGCCCTTCCTGCTGATTAGCTCGTTCTCCGACATGGTTTCAAAGAGTCCGCCATGAATCTGTCCAAACCTGTTCCATTCATCCAAGGTCTCTAAGTAGCCATTAAAGTTCCGGCTAGACTTATATTCAGAAATATCTAGGGATATCACGTCCTCGTCCAAAACAATAAAGGCGGATTTGGTTGGGCTCGAATCGAAGTCTTGGGTAGTAGGCGAGAAGGAACAATTTGTGGGTGAGGCACTGGAAATATCCTCAATGCAATTCTCGAGGGTGAAATCGGGATTGGTCTTTTTCCTGGTAGCTCTCTCTTCTTTTGAAAAGCTAGAGTTCATTCTCCTGGGAGTGCCGATATAGCTTCCCAAGGAGTGTTTGCTTCTATCTGGAGACGCCATACCACAGTTAAACCTTACAAACTTGTCTTTTTCTTTGTCTTCAGAACCCTTCGCAGTTCTTTTACAGCTCTGTTTAGCTGTAAGGATCTTTGGAACTATAATACCCATTCTTTTTCTGTACTTGTGTGGAGCGAAGAAAAAGAGACCAGAGGTATGAGCTTTGGAATGTTCTTTTTCAGTTGAGCTATTGGGCTCATCAAAGCTACCCAGCTTGACTGATAACCCAGGTGTTGGAACCTGAGGCGGGGAATCCTGGCCCCCGAATTCGGCACTCCCAGAAAGGTCTTGAAATGAAGCCTTAGGGACCCCTTTGTCTCTTAGGTAAACAGTTTCATCTCTTTTTTCTGCTCCGGCCTCTAAGGTCCCTCCATAAGTCGAAGAGCACTCTAATTCCACTCCTACGATCTCCCCAGACAAACCTTTCGTAGCTCCCGCAGCATCACCCAATATCACTCTGCTGCAAATCCTTGTCTTGGTTTTGGTTTTATTCTTACCGTGCGGCCTCGACTTCCCCACGAGTTTTCCTCCATGAATACCATCTGGAGGAGCAACTGAACTTAGTGAGGACACAGTGCTCGCTGATTCCGTAGAAGAACTGCTTTCACAATTTTCCAGCGGAAGCTTTGGAACAGCTTTACAAATACTGATCGAACGCCCATCCTTTTGAGTCCTTACTGGTTCTCCGGCTCCATTAAAATTGACCTTGCTTTTTTTGTCAAATTTGAGGAGGTTGAACATATTTTTCAGGATTCCGGATGTGTTTACGGAGATGAAGTTGAAGAGGGATTCAATGAGGACTAAATCTTCATTGTTTCTGTTGTGCTTTACGGAAATGAGCTGGGTATTTCCTCGGAGGATACGCCTCTCTCTTCCTGTGAGAAGGTTTGTCTGGGTAAGATTAAGGATATCTATTTGGTAAGGATATATAATGACGACCTTAATTCCCTTTCTGCGATTGGATTCTATGTAGTGATTGTCTTGTTCAGAAAAAGGTGTCCAGCCAGTTTCTCCTTTGTACATCCACACAATCTTATTTTCAACATTATTTCCAACGAATCCTTCTCGAGATGCCTTTGCACATTTTTCGATTAAAGAGGCTCCAACAAACATTCTCGATTTACATACACACTTCTTCTCAAAGGACGAGTCTACTATTTCGCCCTTTACTAAACCGCTCAATTTCGGACCGGAACGTTCCTGATATTCATTGTTAGATCGGACGTTTAAATTATTGTCAATGTTTCCGTGAAATTGAGATTTTTTATTTGCGTTGATGTGGTTATCCAGCCTTTGTGGAAGCGAATCATCGGCCTTATTATTTTCTTCGTGCTTCATTTCGTTTTTATTTTCATTGTATTCTTCGAAAATTCTTATCATTTCTATGCATTCCTATTTTAAGAGAATCAACAATTCCAGAACTCTTATATGTAAGGGTGTTGCGGATCTTGCATAATACTTAATCAGGAGATAGAACTTCTTCGATATCAGTAAATTTCAACTTAGTAATGTCAAAGAGTTCAATATGTTTATGTAAAAAGTAAATATTCGTTTATACAGATAATTATACATAAAGGACTTTTTTTTTGTATTTTGGCCTTATTTCACAAAAATTCGTATTTTAACCATAGGTATTGCGATAGATTCACAACTCTACCAAGCTCAATACATAGATAAAGTTGCTTATTACTAATATTTGTTGTCAAAATCTTCAAATACCAGACCTAGTATCCAACAACCGGGTAATACAGTTGCACTAATACCCAAGTTACAGAAAACTATAAGTACTTTATTATATATTCAAACCAATGGAACTAAATATGTATGTTTACTTATCTTATTCAAGCGTATTTCTCTTAAATAATTAAAATCTTGCCTATTAAGAAATTTCAGGTTTATCTAAAGAAAAGTATTAATTTATTGCCACGGCAAAATTCAGTTCGTTAATCTAATTAATTACCCCCTTACGCGCTCATATTTTGACAACTCTTTTTATAACATACAATAATTTTTCGAGTTCTACATGTTTTCACAGTAAAAAATAGTTACAAACAACCTCCTTAGTTACTATTTAGGTAGTTCTTCTTCTACTTTGGTAATTTGTTGGTTTGCTCAACTATCATCTCATCATCATATTTACTTTTCCTACTTAACTATTCACAGTTTGCAGCTATCGCGCCATGTTGGCGGGGGCGGCAACTTGTGTGCATAAAAAATGTATTACACACAATAGTAGAAAAGGGTGGGAAAAGGGAGATTTGGAGCAAAGGAATAGAATACAGCAATTAACAAGATCAGTAGACAATATTAGGACACCCTTTTTCACCTGTAGGTGAGTAACGAGAGGTTCGGACCTAATACAGATTTTGATCTTTTCCGGTATTTTAGTTTAGTTTATAAGTGCCATTTCAGGTGATGACATTTTGCAAGGTTAACTTTATGGAGTATTATGCAGTGAAATAAGGAGAAAACAAAGGGTATTCAGAAAGGCAGACTCCACTTTTTAAGAAGTTGTTTCTGTGAATAAAATGAAAAGGCTCCTTTTGAATCTTGCATATATTTGCATTTTCGAGACTGTTAGAGGCACAGATGAATTTAGTGGAGCTCCGGGGCTTACCTTTGGTCACGATAGCTCTTTGGAGTA
Source organism: Cryptosporidium felis (assembly GCA_014529505.1). Taxonomy (NCBI): domain Eukaryota; phylum Apicomplexa; class Conoidasida; order Eucoccidiorida; family Cryptosporidiidae; genus Cryptosporidium; species Cryptosporidium felis. The sequence goes on from JABXOJ010000065.1 coordinate 27,903, forward strand.
TTCTGATGAACTTTATGAGCAGAGCGCGAGCTTTCAGAATCTGGATTTTAGTCCTTCAGGGTCAGTTGATCACACTCAGTCAATGCTTTTGGAAGATGAAAGTTTGCAAGAGTCTTCCCTCTTCAATCCCTTCAGATTTGAGCTTGAAGCACGGGAATCCGTGCTTTGTGAAGAGGATTTCTGTAAAAGAGGACTATTTGCCAAGAAGTCCTTGAAGCTATTCAAGGTTTATACGAGAAATGTGCTCAAACAATATATTCAAGAGTCCAAGGTCCGCTCTTGGTTCTTCAGACTTTGGAGTGAGTCGACTGTAATGACCTCACCAGTTTTGTTTGTCGGAAAGAAGTCAGATTTTCAGTATATCTATAAAACAGCCAGAAAAAGTTATCAAAAGCTCAAAGATTCGTCTGTAGTGATTATTTTAAAGGTTTCCACAAAAAAAATTCCTCATGAGCTTAGAGTGGAGGAGAGAGACGAGGAGGAAGAAATATCTAAAAGCAGCGATGAGGAAGAGGGGTACTCTAGACAGCCTTTTCGTGATTCAGAGGGAGAAAGGAATCTGGAAAATATAGATGAAAACTCATCCATTGCACAAGCAATCAAAACCTTGTGTATCAAGCTAAGAGGTCTCAGCAAGCACAAGCTAAAAGATAATGGTCAGAGTTATCTGTTCGTTATAGAGGCCTTCGAAATTACCACGAGAGAGTCCTTTTCAAAACTTATGAGTAATGTAATACAAACATCCTGCTGGAACAGAGCCAATCCCGAAAAGTCCAGGGTGGTTATTCCGGTGATTATTGGCAAATTTACAGAACTCAAGGAAAGTGGAGTAGCTATTGGAAGAACATCTGGAAGAAGAAGATCCTCCTCAGACCGGAGAAGAAAAAGGAGTTCTGGAACAAAACCTCGTGGAGATGGGAGAAAAAATGCGGACAGTGCCAGAGATCTCCAAGGATCCGAACTTTCAAGTTCAATCAGCCCTCAGCTTTCGATAGAAAAAAATTCCTTTGGTTTTCAGAAGGATGAGTTTGGACCGGACCAATTTGATAATCTCTTTGTTAAATGGCTTAAGAGATGCAATGAATCCAAGATTATCTTTGAGAAATACGAGAAAAAGGAGCGAGGCCTATTCAAAAGGCTTCTCTTGCATTACTTCGTCTATGCAATCAGTAATAAGACTGTTTCACTAGAGATTTCTTCCAATGAAAATCACTTCATGACTGATTATCCTCTCAACTGTCAAGGCTCTTGGAGTAGCTTGTTATTCTTCCTGGAAGCCAAATACAACGAGTCCGATGTACTGCTCAAAATGAACATCATAAACACTATCCTGGAGTCACTCTTGGCCGCCAATAATACCCTTTTCAAGGAACAAGATGGATTGGAAGAAGGTACCGTACCTACTTCAGAAGACCAACAGGTGCAAACTCTTCCTATGCCAGAAGCCTTTAAGTCAAACCTAGAAAAAAGTCCCGGAGTCTGCGAACTATATAGTATCATTTCCGGCAAAGACCTTCCTCCAGTTAGCCTATCAGACGCGAGAGTTCTGGACGACCTACTTGTTAGAATTGAACTCCTCCCGGATAAAAGAAGATCCAGACTCGAATTTAAAGACTATCTTGCGAAAATCAGTTCCGAGCATTCGAAAAAAAAACCTATTCTTGAGCTTTTTGAGGCTGTAGATTATGTGCAAAACTCCCTACATCTAATCAGAGCCATGTTCATTAGCCACATTGACTTGGGTCTAACTACAAATCCCTTGGAGTTGCTTGTCTCAGTATGTAGAAATGCCAAGCTTATACCTCCCGGCTCCCAAGACAAGCCTCAAGAGCTTGGAAAGAAAGGGCCCTCTTCAGAAAAGAGTGAGCCTTCCAATGAAGAAGAGGTATCAAACAGAGGCGGAGGAGGTGAGGACACTAATAGAGATGAAGAAGAGGAAGGAATGGACAGCTGCAACCCCTTTGGCTACTTACAGGAAGAGGTCATGGCAGAAGACTATAGTGGTGACCTTATGGAATCTCTCCAGAAGTCCTCAGTGAAACTTGTCTCTCTGCTTTTGAGACAATCGCAGTACAACCTGAGAATTTTGGCATTGCATGTTTCAAACTTAGCCATTAAGACAGAAAGACTGATGCTTAGTAGCTTATTGGAGAAAAACAGGATTCCGAGTCTAGTTTTGGTTTTAAGTGAAAAAGTACAAACTTTTCCCTTCAACGTATTGTCCTCATTTTCCTATTTGAAGGAGGTATATGAGACGAGGATCCCCTCCATATTGAAGCCATACATTCCGCTATTTCCTTCATATACTTTAGTGGGTTTGTTTGGAGAATCTTTGGGGCTAAGCAGTCAAAAAGACTTTGGGAGGGTTTTGCTTATGGAGATTTGCCAAATGTACTACGATCCCAATAGGCAGCTGGAGGCGGAGTTCATTAGGCTCTGCAGCAGGACTTGGGAGTATTCGGGACTAGATGATCAGGAATACCATAAAAGCATCTCAGAAGCGAGCTTGACGTGCAAGAAGCTTTCTTCTGAAGGAATGGGGGAAGGCAAGAGCAGGATAGGGAAAAACTCTCCCACCGTCTTTCTCATTTGCGACCTCCTTGAGAAGCTCCAAAATGGCCCGAGTTCCAGGAGCTCCGGACTGGAGAATGTGAGAAACAAATACATCCCAAAGGAGTTCCGAGAAAAGTGCGAAAATGCCAAGTCTTACAGCATTCAGCAGTCGGGGAGTCTATATAATCAGTTAAGCTATAGAAGGTAGGGTACTGTGAGTATTAGGGGTAGTAAAGGTTAAATATAATATATAAGGTGCTCATCTTTTATATCACGAAGGCGAAAGAGGTCCAGAATCACTACTTGTCTACAAAAGAGAGACAGAAGTCGTAGAGCTGGCCGGCTCTCTGGGCATCCAGTCTGATGACTCTGGAAAACTCGTCCTTGCTCAGGTGAGGGATGCCGAGGCCATCTACGCCGGATTCATTCCCTCGCCTATTCTTGTTGCTTTGACTGAGGTGGTGCTTAACCTCCTGAATAAGAATCTTCTTCGAGAGGATGTAAAATATCGGAGGGAGCTGGATCTGGTCGCAAAAGGCCTTTTCCTGGTCAGTAAGGAGGGAGGCTCCGGGGTAGTTTTCTATTGGAACTACCGAGGATGAAGACGGTGGGCAAGACGCCGTCTGGGAGACTCCAGTATGGGGAGTGGAGGAGGATAGAGACGAGTTGGTTAGGATGTTCTTTTGCTGCCTTTTGATGGTTCTAGCCTGACCCTCGTATACAAAAGGCGTGGAAGGGATAGATTTGCTCTGGACCTTAACGTTGCCCAAGCCGAGACCGTTTGGAGCTATCAAGGTTCCACTCTGGCTCTGGTTTATGATCTTGCACTTAGCATCCTCACGACGCTTCTTTTCTTCCTCGTACCTCTTCACCTCCTCTAAGGTTCTAATTCCAAGGCTACACCACTCCTGCACCTTTTGAAGGTGGTTTCGGATCCTCTTTTCCTCAATGAGCAGGGAAACCAACTTTTCCTGTTCCTCCTCAGTCTGGAACCTGGAAATTGGCTTTAGAAAAGAGTGAAGGTCTCTCTCGTCCTTAGTTCGCTTCTTTTCCTTCTGTTGCTGTTGCTTAATGTCCAAGAGGTTGCGTTCTATAACAAATCTCTTCCTGTAGGTTCGCTCGTCCAGCTTGGAGTTGTAAATCTCTAGGATCTGTAGCTTCAGCTCCTTTTCCTGGGGAGTGTCTGAGTCCCTGAACTCCATATCCGCCAGTAAAAGCTCTGCATCGTTATCATATTCTACATCAAAATCTCCTCTTAGAGGCATGTACCCTATCACGCTAGTACTTGGTTTGGGGCCCCCAGCTCCAGTGCTAGTGGTCTTGTTTCCGGTATTTCCTCCGGAACCTCGCCCAAAGGGCTTCTTAACTTGGTGACTTTCTATTTCTGACTTAACTTTCAAGTCATTATTTGAGGAGCCGTTCATTGAGCAGTCTCCAGTTCCACCCTTGTTTCCGGAGTCTTCATAATTGCCATCATCCTTAGGGATATTCTGAACGGGCTCCTGAGAAGGATCCCGTTTGGCGGTCTGAGAAGGGTCTTGAGAGGCAGAATCAGAAACTTCGATTTTCTGGACCAAGTGGAGGTAGTTCCTTGTGTCCGGGAGGGGCTTAGTCTTGCTGTTCAGATAAAATTCATTATAATGCTTTTCGCATTCTTCTGCGGAGTGTCCAATAGGGTCCGTCTTTTGGGATTTTTGGTAAAGAGAGAAAGCTCCCCCGGGGCCCTCTGTGATGTATTTGGAGATCTCCGACCAGTTTCCCAATCCATATCTGGACACTGCCTCCATAAGAAGAAGCTCTTCCTCAGCTGTCCAGCTCTCCGTGAGGAGGTTGAAGGTGTACCTTCCAACAGGAATGTATTTATGTCCCGGCTTGTGGTCATTACTCGATTTTCCCTGGCAGAAACAGTCCAAACACAAATCGTACTCCACACACTCAGCGCACCTAATTCTGTAGTCCCAGGTATCCTTTTTGCAAACGTCACATCTAAATTTGCCATCAATTATATTAAGATCCGTAACCCTGGGGAGGCCATCCGCTTGAGAAAGATCCTCGCTTTTTTGTCTGAGCTCCTCAAATCCCTTATCCATCAGCTCCGACAAGTCTTCTTTAATGATGGATAGGTCACTACTGGTTGAAATTTCCACAGTGTTGAGAAGCTTAATTCCTTCGGGGTGGGAAATATCCTCCCCCAAAACATTCACAGCCTCCTTTGGAGCCTTTTCTCCATCACTTTCAACCTTCATTTTTAAAAGCCCTCGGAATTCGCTGTTTTATTCCAAGTTTAGGGGGTCTATTCGAACCACTTTCTTCTCCACATTCACTTTCCTGCCCTCCTGGAAATTCACTATGTCGAGCAACGTGCCGCCCTTATTACAGTCGCCTTAGGAACACTCCGAGGTGTCCTATCTCCTCTATTCAACTTCAATTCAGCCGTACTTATTTCAATGTAGGCCTCTCAGTTCTCTATCGTCTTTCCTTTTTGTAACCAGCTGCTCTTTTTACCTTGATTTTTTTATTTTAGCGCTAAAATATTTCTTGAAACAGGTACCTACAAAATGGCGCCATATAATCAGGCGCCAAAACTTCCATGTTTTTTTGAGGGATTAATGAATTAAGGAAGAGTTTGAAGTGGAATAAATATAATGTGAGGAAGGAGATGAGGACCAAAACTTGAGCCCTCACTTAGGGGAAGTAAGTGATATTTCAAGTAAAGTGGTGGAAGTTGGGACGAAGTGAAATCAAGAGGTTCATTGAGACCAGTTAGTACACAATGTTTAAGTGGCCATAGAGTATGCATAAAGTCAAGGATACAGTGCGAATTAAAAACATGCAGAATATATGAATCCGAGAAAGGCACAGTAACTTTGATTTTATGTAGATATTAATATTGCAATTTAGATCTACGAGATCAAAAAAACCAAGGATTTTCTCGGATCAGGGTATGGGGAGAGCTACGTATTAAAAAAGGAGTATTGGACATCAACTATTGAGCTAAATTGTCTTTATTTCTTAAACTTGGCCATTTTCTTTCGTTGAAGACTCTGAAAGTGAAGTTTTTCTAAGGCTTGCGGAAATCATGGATTGTAACATTCTAAAGTTGATCCTTGCTTTAGTCACATTCTCCGCAATAGCAAAGTAGGAGAGTCTGGACTGGTGCATTAAATTTGAAGATGCAGTATCTCTCAGAATGTTGTCACCCCATTCACTAAAAAAGTTAATGAAAAATATCAAAGTAAATATTTAAGGTTGCCGGAATCCTCTAATTGAAGATATCTTCTTCTAAATGGGCTTGTAAGAAGTTTCTTCAAAATATACGGGAAAAAGTAATTAATCTTGCCACAAGTCGGTGAGAAACTGTTATACTTCAATTGCGCACCAGAGTTCCAGGCTACTTAAGTCTTATTCTTGTAGAACTTACCTTCTTTTCGTATTAGGATTCCCAGTACCTTGGTACTTACTATGTAATTGCTCGAACTGGTAGTTTATTGCGGAATTGTTATCTATATCCATTTCAACCTCAGGTAAAAAAAGACAAATTGGAACTTTTCTAAATTCTCTATTTCTCTCCTCTGAATTAATTGCTTGCTTTTATATCCCTTGCCTTCCACACATTCAGTTCCAAAACAGTTAGTAGCAACTCCACTTTACAATGATTTTCTTCTTAACCTGGCGCCAAAATTTCTCTCAGCTTTTATTGAGGTCGATACATTTACTGGCGCCAATGTCAGTTTTGAAATTTGATAATTTTCTAGGGGTGGAACTAATGGTCAAAGGCTGATTTAGTACATTATTTGGAAAATAATTCTAAAATATTAATACTTGCAAATAAAACAAGAAAACATTGATTGTTTACCATCTATACTTTTTTGTTTCAACGCCACTTCTTGCAGTAAATTAAAATAACTTGCTCTAATGAATTTTTAATATTCACTTCTCACCTACCCAGAAAATAAATAACGGTTTCAAGATTTCTTTTTTAAGCAAAAAGAGTAAATAATGAATGCTTCTACAACTAATACTGACGATAGTAATCCAATTCTTGCTGATACTAATGTAAATAACAACAGTATTACAATTGATGAGAATGGCAAGGATCCAATTCTTTCATCTTCATGGACCAAATACAAAGTCTTCAAAAAACTGTATTCTGGAGGAAAAGTGGAATATGACTCTACTTCAAAGCTTTTGTTCACTCTTTGTGATGGTTGCATATTGGGAGTCTCGATTGAAAAGGGACCTTTTGTAATTTCCACAATTGGGCCCTATGAGCAGGATAAATCCATGGGTACCGAGCATGCAGAAGAAATAGTCACATTTGGATTCTTTAATAAGAAGGCTGAAAATAAACAAATTGTTACTGTTGGACCGAAAAATATTTTTCGTCTTTGGAAAGTCATTACTAAACATGATGATTTGGGACTCCTAACTTTCTTGGACTTCGAATATGTAAGGTCTTGGAAATCTGGACGATCTGGCATCGGTGAAATTGAATTTGATAATACTGGGCAGTATGTTTCAACCGGAGGGACTGATGGAACCATTCAAATTTATGATGCAGTTGGTGGATTTATTACCCACAACTTTAAGGGCCATAAATCTCTTATAACCAAGATTAAATTTCATCCAAAGAGATGGCTCCTTTTCTCAACTTGTGTGGAGGGAATTATTTCTATTTACGATCTTACCATCAACAAAATAATTGTCTCGGTTAACCACCATTTTAGTGTAATTCATTCCTTTGACCTTTTTGAAACGAAGTCAGATACTTCTCTTGGTGGCATGGTCACATCAGGGGCAGATAATATGATTAACATTTGGGATCTCGACCAAATTCCAAACTCGGACATCATTGGAGTCTTATCATCGCATTCTAATGAAGACGGTTCCCCAAAGAAAAGAAAGAAGGATGGCAACTTCAAAGTTTACACTGAATTTAAGCCAATTAAGCAAATTCACTCCAAAGAAACTGCTTTTTCAATTAAATGCACCCGGAATGAGTTTAGTTCGGGAAAACTCAATCCTGAAGACGGAATTCAAGCAAAAAATAATCCTTGGATCATTATCGCAGGTAACGAAAAATCTGGAGTTCAAATCTGGAATCCAATTAAAGGGAACCCAATAAAAGAGATTTCTCCAAGTAATTATTCTTGTAACCAATCTGCTATTCTTTATATGTTTCTTGATCGAATGGATGAAGACAAAGGAAACTCCAAATCTCTCCTTATATTGATTACTGAGGACAGAAATATTATTATTTTGTCTTATCCTAGCTTTAGGCTATTTACCACTTTCTTTGGAAATACTCCAGATTATATACAGCTAGCTCTTTTTAATGATAATACTTGTAGCAAAGAATGTGGTAATGATGATCTCTTACTTCCAAGTGAGAAAACTATGCAACCCTCTATTAAATGCGTGGTTTTGGACAGTACTGAAACTCCACAAATAATGTCTTTGACTAAATTTCCGTATTTTAAGAGTCCTTTAATCGGGCACTCCAGCACAGTCTTGACAATGGATATTTCAAGATGCTCCAAATTCATTGCTACTGGAAGTAAGGATGAAACAATTAAAATCTGGAGTACCCAGTCTCAGGAATGCCTCGCCACCCTCACGGGGCATACTTCATTCATCACAGCCCTTTGCTTCCAAAAAAAGCCATTTGTCCCCGGGAACTCGACTTTTTACTTGTATTCCGCATCTAACGACAACACGGTGAAGTCCTGGAACCTTTCAAGTATAGTTTCTCGGGAAAATTCTGAGCCAAAAAAGGAGAAAAAATCCAAAAACTCAAACAAAGAGAGCGATCCCAATCAAATAATTGCAATCCACAATGTTATTGCTCATAAAAAAGAAGTTAACCATATTAACATTTCTCATAATGACAAATTTTTGGCCACATGTTCTGAAGATAAGACCCTTAAGATTTGGTCTTTGCCAGAATTAAAGCAGCAGGGGATATGTAAAGGCCACCAAAGCGGAGTTTGGCAATGTAGCTTTTCTCCTATTGAAAAATTGGTTGCCAGCGCATCTTCAGATGGAACAATAAAACTTTGGAACCTAGGCTCCTTTGCATGCTTGAAGACTCTACAGGGACATGATGGACCTGTTTTGCAGGTTGACTTTCTCGGAAACGGCCTCCAACTACTTTCTTGTGGCTCTGATAATCTCATTAAGCTTTGGAATGTCACTACTGGGGAGTGCATAAAATCATTTTCCGGACATGATGACAAGATATGGACCCTAAACTTACTGAAAGAATCCAAAATAACCAAAAATACTGACAAAGATAGCGGAAACAATCCGAATCAAACTCTTTCGAAGACCAGATTTATGGCAACTGGAGGCTCCGATTCCCAAATGATTCTTTGGGTGGACAATACCAAGCAAATAGACAACGAAGAGAATCTTAAAAATCTTAAAAGAATTGAAGATCTCAACGAAATTGACATGCTTTTCAACAAGAAGGAGTACTTCAGTGCCTTGAATCTTTCTCTTTCTCAAAAGCTCCAGTTCAAAACCTACCTGATTCTTGAGAAAGTTTTAAAACAAGACATTTTTGAAGAGAGTAAAGGTCAAGATGATGATGGTTTTAACAGGAATTACATCGCTGATTGGATCCAAAATCTGAACACTCAGGACTTGTCCACTTTATTTAACTTCATGCTTGAGTGGGTTACGATTTCAAAAACGGTTTGGCTTTCGAACTCCCTAATGTACTTGATTCTTACAAAGGTTAAACCCGAAGAACTATATAAAATTGAAGGCTTTGTTCAAATTGTCCAAGCATTTAGATCTTATAACTCCAAAATCCAGATACATCTTTCCACTCTTAATCAAAAGTCATACATTTTGGATTACCTCTTTTTATCTAACCAGATTTCAACATCTAAGAATAATCAAACATCCAAATATCAAGATGATGCTCTCAATTTAACTCTTGATGTTTTGTTTAAAGGCGAGTAGATTATTCCTTTTGTCTTACAATGCCTGGTAATTATTATTTCCTTGATTGTTAATATTTGAATTTGTATTAAATCCACTCAATATAGATACTATAAATCTCACTCCCTTTAAGTTTTTTGTGATTTAAAAATTCCCTTTAGCAGCTTATTAAACTTACCTTTAAAACATAAAGCAGTATTATGCACGTTGTAAATCCTATTAAAAACCAGACAATATATTCTGCACCGTTTGGGTTTTCGTTGAGCATTTCGATGGCGATTTTGTCTGTGTTTGAGGGCCCTTCACTCCCCTTGGCTTCATGTTCCTTGAATGAAAAGCCTTCCTTTTTAATCGTCTTCTTCTGTTGAGCGAACTTGCTTCTCTTAAAGAAGCTCGAGATCTATAAGCAAAAGGAAGGAAAAATAATCATCTCGTTTAAAGGAGAATCCAGATCTGACTGGTAATTCTCAGATTTAAAATAAAAACTTACGTGACAGAGTTCGTTTCCATGGCATTCATCAAGTTTATCTGTAATTACCACTCCATTATACAAGAGTCTTACATAATACGGAAGCAAATCCTGAATTTCATCCATATTGTCATCCTTAAAGTAGTTGTGGAGACTCCCTGAGAAGTCCGATGGGTTGTGGTAAACCTCAATGATAAAAGTGGATGCATACGGAGGCCAGTGCTCATCCCAAATTTGTAAAGAGGCTAGTGTTGGAATAATGGTGGTATCGTGACCAGAATATAATATGAATTTTGGTACTTTAATTCCAATTTTATTATTTGTATTTTCCAAATCGTTCTCAATTTTAAGACACAAAGGAGTTAAAAAATACAATAAATCATCGCTAGTTTGGGTTTGAGAAACAAGATCAAGAGCATGGCCAAAACCAAATTCAAAGCCAAAGTTCTTCTCTGTACCACCTTTATAACCCGACTTTGAATTTCTGGAACAAACTCTCTTGATATTAATCAATCCATTTTTCTGGCTCTCGTTGTGCAAAATAATATCCAGAATATAATCCCTAATGTCAAATAAGAGTCTGCTCATTTCTGATTTGGACAATATTGAGTCATTCCAGGTGTAAATTAAAGACAATTCCTTTTCAATTGCGGAGATTGTCCTGTTAAGTAGGTTGTTTTCCATGAAACCATTCGGTAGCTTATCATGATTACCAGTGCAGATTGTTGTCATTATACAATCCATAATATCTCCAGGCCAAAGATCCTTGAGCTGAGGAGTTCTAATTTTGGTTTCTAATTCCTTATAAAGACTTTGATGTTCTTCAACTATCCCAAAATAAGACTTTGAATTCAGAGCTGACCTCAAATAGTCAGTAATGTTTTCAACATTGGAATTCGCAAACAGGTAATCCGATTGTATGTCCATTGTATGAAGAGGAAATTTTTGGAAAAATCCAAAAGTCTCTTCTTTTCCAATAACTTCTTCCAATAAACTCGTCAAAAGGGCTGCTGCTGACACAGTTGTCCTTTGCATATCTGAAGACCTCACGTATATTTCCTTCCTATAATCGGTTCCAATATTCAAACCATTTCGAGATACAAGATTGTCATTAGGTTTGAAATATGCCCTTGCCATCAGTTTACCATTAATTCTGTGTTGTTCGTATCCCTGGAGTATTAACTGACCCATTTTACATGTTCCATTTAAATTATTCTCCCACTGCCTAATGTCGTAGTGTTTTGAAAATTCTAAAGTCTGAGTCTTATTCTTCATATCAAAGGCCGCTGCCTGGACAGTTGTAATCAGTTCATCACAATTCCAGGACTGATTCATTCCTTCCCAACACTTGTGATACTTTGTGGGAGTTCTTGCTCCGTGTCTTATTATTGATTGCACTTGAATCAATTCTAGCGATTCGAACAATTTTTCATTTCTTATTTTAGGTATCTTTCGCGTTTCTTCAAATATTTTGGGTTCCGCACAAAAATTGAAGAATTCGGGGCACAAACCACTGTGTTCACATTTTTTTTCAGAGCTAAAGTAGATGTCTCTTTGTAACCCATTTGATTTTTTGTTCTTTACGGTGGATTCGCCTCTTTTCCTCGTGCTTTCCACTCCATTTCCAGTAATTCCCAAACAAAGTAAGAATATCAACAGATTTATCTTCATTCCTGAATTACTATTTCGCTATCATTAAATTTTATTGCTCCACAATTATTAAAAGTATATTTATTACCGTCCAAAATTACTATTCTTGAAGTTGCTACTTTTACATTACTCCACGTGATGTGCTATCTTTTTATTATTTGATGTATTATAACCATTTCCCTTCGTATGTTGACTTTTATACGATTATATATCATTCGTTCATCATGATTTTTCCCTTATTTCTCTTAAAAATTTGTATTTCTACCCCTCTCGTCCACATGAAATATTTGCATTAACTAAATTGCATGCAATTTCCTCTACAATTTTCTCTACAATTTAAAGAGGAAGATTGAACCTAAAACAAAAGAATAAGAGGGAAATTTGAAAAAGGAAAGGGATGGAATTCAGTTTTTACAAATACATGTTCTTAATCCTTAAACTATTTTCCAGTGAAAAGTTAGTTTGTCATTTAGACGATAAAGGAATTACATAGGGCGGGAATATTCCAGAAAATTCTTAGAAAGTGTACTCGAAATAACTTTTACTAAAAACTCCAAAAATATGGATTTCACTCCTCGATTTGCCCATTGCTTCTTCATCCTTGTTAATATTAGTTGTGTTAAATAGATACTGGCCAATAAGTAAATTAATAGCAATAGAAACCGAGCTCTTCTTTGTTTCCTTGTAGTCAACAAAAGACTATTAATTGAGATGTTATTTCTTAGACATATTTATTCTCAATGTGAGAGGTTGGCGAGAAATAGAATTTCTTATTGAGGGGTTTGAGCTCAAGTTTAGATGCCTTTTAGTGTCTGATTTGCCAGTATCCGTCCCTAGCTCGTTTTTGTTTCCTTGGCCTTCATTAGAAATCATTGGAGTTTTTAGGGGCAAAACCTTCAGTTTTTTCCCCAAGTTCATAAGATCTTCATCAGTACAATCAGCTTTTTCACCTCCTTTCAAATCCAGGCTTGAGTCGTGGGTTGGGCTGTGACTCGAATCCTCATCATTCCTAACTCTCTTTGTGGAGGAGGTGGTGGAATATTGCGATGAAACAAAACTCGATGGAGTTTCCTTCAAAGAGCTCTGTACACTACTAGCATTTCTGTTCGTTGGTTTTAATGCATTGCCAGTCAAAACCTTGGACTGTTCTCTTAGATGCTTCGGGAGATTCTTAGCCCTGAGGTGTCTAACCTTTAGATCAATAGAATCCTTGTAGGTCTCGGCTTCGCTCCAATTCATGATGAAGCCAACAAAGTCTAGAATCGCTCCCCTAAGGTCTACCACTGGAGTAGATTCAGAGGTTCCCTGAAGGCCAGTGGGTATGCCTGTATTTGCGTTATTCAAAACTAGACCTATGTACATGCTTTGGACAAAGTTGAAACCATCCTTCTCGTCTTCCTCTTCCTGGATAGCCTTTGGCCACGGTCTAACCTGGAGGCCTTTGAAGGACTCCAGTTTCCGTACCAGAAATCTCAATTTACTTTCAATCCACCCAACCCATTTATGAAATGCTTGCTCATTATTTGCTAACATTTTTACTTGAATAAAGTGCTTGTGTTTATCAAAAAACAAGAAGGGAGACCAGATATCATACCAGGTTGCGTTGTCATTCTCAATTTCTTGAACAATCTGATACCCTCTTTGTAGTTCTTCCGTGATTACTCTCAAGGTAGTATGGGTAACATTGTGTGTTGAATTCATAGATGGAAAGGCCGGGGTTATAATAGGCATAACATGGGCTCTATCCTGTGGATTTAGGTTTGGATTCCAGACTCTGAATCCCATTAGGCCGGGGGTATTCTTTGGTACCTCCTTAATTTCGCACAAAATTACCGGATTTTTCCATTGCCAAGTCTTGTAAATATAGAAGAAGCGATTTATAATTTGACTTGGGGCTGCATTTGGGTAGAGCTGGCAAATCCTTGCAGTTAGAATTGCCCACGAAATTCCTCCCAAATAGCCAAGAACATTGCTATATATGCCTCTGGCCTTACTCCAGTGTTTAACGAATCTCAAGGCCGTCCTAAACGACTCCTTGTTCGGAACAAGCTGAAGAATCATATCGTTCACTCTACAACCATTCAAAGATCTGGCAGTCTTTTCGTCAACATTCTTTAGCAACTCATCATCCAAAGTATTCAAATCATTGGGAATCCTTGAGAGATTTAAGCACGCAAACAAAAGATCCATCTCCATTCCGTGATACACCATTTTAATGATCGGAGTATATGCATCTGGAACCGGTTGCACCTTCGTCACATTGATATCTTGTTGCAGTTTTGCTAAGAAGAATGTAAAAAATGACTCTCTAGATATGTGTCTTGGAGCAATACAAAGGGTATCTATATCAGAACCTGCTGCCACAACTCCCAATCTGTAAGATCCAAATGTAAAGATTCCTCCTCCTGCTGAAATTGCCTCCTCCTCGTTCATACTATGTTCCAGACTCGCCTCGTAAATCCACTCTCTGACCAATTTGTTAAGAGAAGCCAGTACATATTCTCTTTTCTTCATACCCTCAACTGTCTCATAAAGTTGCTCCTGCCTCATTGCAATAATTAGATTTTCCGTGTTCTTGTAGTCTTGGGGGGTCGCCATTGCCTCTGAAATTGGTGGGGTAACGCCATATTGTTTCTTCGGTACCGAGGCTATTCCCTTTGATAGTTCCAAGTTTACTAGATCCATTTTAGTGCCAGTATCTCTTCTTTAAAATATTATCTATTTTTAGAGTTTGAAAACGGACGCTTGTCTCTTCAATGAAAGAGCGAAAGTATAGACTTGTTTAAATTACTTTCCATCAATAACCGTACCCTTCTGGTCTTATATGTCATAAAGCTCACCCAAAAAATTCTGAAACACTTCACTAATCAAATTTATTAAAATTCTCAAATTTCTGCACGAATCCGATTTGAACTCCCAGCTCCTCTCCAACGCAAAATAGCAAGTGAACCCAAAGTATTCTTAATAACCTGGGTTAGAATGCTTCCTTATTTAAAAACCAACTTAAGAGCCAGTTCTCATTCACAGCAAATAAATGTACTGTTACATTTACTAATAGGGAGTTCTTTCACTAGCCTTTTGTATAATGCTCTCAAAGGGCCAAAATACGCTTTTAAAAGGGCTCGCTGCAGTGAAAAAAGGTGTAAATCCCTCTCTTTCTCAACTCCTTCCTGTGCACATCCAATTCTTGCTCCTGCCAAATTGCCTGCGTTTATCCTTTATAGTTTCTCCCTAGCCTAGGAAATATTATTAAAAAGTTACCGCCAAAGTTGGCGCCAAAAGGGTATTTTTATTTAATTAATTTGACAAGGAATAAGGGCACATTGGGAGCAGCACCGAGAGATTTGTGAAAATGAGTAAATTAAACGAGTTCTTTGAGAAAAAGAAGCAGAGGTCCAAGGGACTCGGGGACTTAATTGGTTCCAAGAAGCCGATAATTGGAGGTTTAAAGTCAGTCACGGGGGAGCCGAGCATCCCCTCTGTAATATCTGAGGTGGGTATTGATGATTGGTCTGCTATTGCAGAGCCGAAAGAGGCCTCTGACTCTTTGCTTTCCAACAAGAACCTCTCCTCAGACGGTCTTCGCAAGTCTGCAAACTCCCAAATGGTGGTAGCCGTCAAAACGTCCAAGCCTGACTTCGACTCAAATATATGGAAGGCAAAATCCGCGGATTCATCCGGTGGACTCGGCTCTTCCACTTCATCGAGGAATTCCGGTGAAAATGGCCCTGAAAACCCCGCGAATGAAGTGGAGTCTGAAAAGCCTAAAGAAACTCTGAAATATAACGTCAGAGCGAGAATGGCGGCCAGAGGTCAGAAGGTTGATTTCCCTAATGCAAAAGAAGTGATCAAATCTATGCCTACTTTGGCAGCTGCTGTTGCGAATGTAAACAAGTCGAGGGTCCCATGCTCCGGTTCCCAGGCACATGCAAACACCTCAAATTGCGTTGAGAGTAACACTCTCTCTTTTGAAAAGGAAACCTCCTATATCGTTCCTACTGAAAGCAATGCCGAAAACGGGTTTACGGAGAGTGAAAAATCTGAGGAGATTCAAGAAGAGACCTTATATAATGAAAATCAAGAAAAGCCAGAGGCTAGTGACTTGGAGGTTATCAAACAGCTTAGAAGCTGTAATTTGGCCTATTTTAACAAGGATGTTTTATTTAACTGCATAGTTGATATTGAACAAAGCAAACTCAAGTACTCAAAAATTTCCAGGGATTTTTAGCTAGTTGAGTTTATGTAGCTTCTAGATCCATTAAGGATGAGTTTCCCGCTATTTCTAAATTAGTGTTTTTCAGTTAGATCTTCAAGAACCACTATTTTTAAATCTAGAAGCATTACCTCCGGCTGAAGCTCAAGGTTGGTATCGAAATTTGTCACCTAGATGTCTTTATTTATAAAAATACAATA
>JABXOJ010000066.1:0-10721 GCA_014529505.1 Cryptosporidium felis
ATGATATTTTAGATGGGGTTGATTACTCCATACAATTGGCATGCCCAAGACTTTCAACTGATTGGGGAGCTTCTTATAAAAAACCCATACTTAATTCTTATGAAGGATTTGTACTGTTTGGTAACCTGATGAGCCACGATTTTAACTTTTTTAAAGACCTCAAAAATAACCTCGACACGTCATACTCATTATTTCCATATCTGTCCGTTTATCCAATGAATTATTGGTCGTCAAATGGCGATATATGGTGTAATTATTACTCACAAAAATCACGTAATGGCAGTTTTGGGGCCAGCAAAGAAGATGTGGATAAGATAAAACATAATATTAGAGTTAATAAATTCAAGAGTTTATCAAGGAACAAGATAGATTTAACGTATGAAAACTAACTGGTTATTAATGCGCACTCTTCAAATAAGCTTTGATGTATAGTTAGCTTCTTAGTACTTACTTTGGAGCGATAAAACGATGTTGTTTTATTTCCTTTTTTTTTTTTCGTAGGTTATTTCTATTTATCTGAAAATAATTAACTCATACCGGTATATTGTCTTGTCGTTTTTCACTTCATTTTTTTAAAGAGAATCTTAATTTGATGGCAAGTAATTAATTAAACGAGATATTGATACTATTTTATTATATGTCGGCTCGAATATGCAGTAATAAGCAAATATGGCAACATGGAAGAAGTAAACATTAATCAGATCATTGCTGAAAGAGGGGTAAAATACGCACGATATCAAATACTTGATTCTCGTGCAAAATGCCTAAAGGATGAAATTAATGTGAGGTGTAGAGATTTACTTTCAGTTGATGAACTAATAAGCTATAGTTGTGGCTTTAGTCCAAATATTTCCTTAAATGAAGGATTTAATAATAATAAAAGTCAACTACCTCATGTTTATTGTTCTACTTTGGGGTTAAATAATGGGATTGTTGATCCAAATTCACAGAAAGATTTATACGAATCGATAATAACGTGTATTAATCAGGGAGTAGTCTCAAAGAATATTGGAATTACAAAAATTACAGACTATTCTCATCCTGTAAGGTTGGCAACTCCAATAAACAGAACTTGTTATACTCTAGTATGGCGCAAAGATGATTTGTCCGAGGCTCATACTACCCCCATTGTTCTCGGAGAGTACACGGGTGATGTGAAATATGTTGGAGATGATGACGTGAATGATGAGTCATATTCGTTCCAACTTACGTTTAAGAGCTCTGCATTTAAATTTTCCGGGACTGTATTATCTAGTAATTTTCAATCAGAAGAATTTTCAGTTGGTTGGAATAATCAGATAAATACCCGATTCACATACTTCCCAGATTCATTTGAGTATTCCGACATCGAAAATTCGAGTTCTCCGAAAAAATCTCTTTTTTTTTCAAATAATTTTGAGCAAGGAGCGAACGATCCAAAATACACCGACTGTGGAATTAGAAAATTAGGTGCTAGACTACTACTTCCCAATGATAACGAGTACATTGTTTCTGCGGATAAGTCGTGCAATGAAATGGCATTTTTAAACCATTATGAATGTGTATTTAATAATAACTTTAATTTTAGGATAAATGTACAATGGCACTCTGTTTACTTGGATGGATGGCCACATATCATTTTAACATCCATTCCTGGTATAGGTATTAAATCTGGAGACGAACTTACCGCAGACTTTGGAGAAAACTGGTTTCATAGAATTAAGCGGATATCTGAGAATAACGTAATTAATGAGCTGATTTCACTAAGATCATTGTACAACAGCTTAATTCACGAGGAAAACGAAGAAGCGAAAAATAACAGCATCATGCAACTTCGAGATATTAAACTAATGGAGACTCCAATTGAGTTAGGTATTAAAGGGTTAATAAATAAATACGAAACTTGTGAAATTTGTCAAAACCAAGCTATTTCTTACACACACAAAAATTATATGGAATTAAAACCCAAAATTACCAATTCATCAAATGAATCAAAGTTCAGGTTTTTAATTTGTAATGGATGTAGCAGAACTTATCATTTACACTGCGTTAATCGCCCCGAATTATTAGATCTAAAAATAAGCGCAATACAATGGTTTTGCTTCCAATGCATTTCTCTGACTCTGAGAATTCTTCCATCATTATTATATGTAATTCCAAATATAACAGAAGAATTAATAAACTCTGTGGTAAACATCTATAGTTCGTACGAAAAATTAATTCCGGGAGTACTTGATGCAAGAGGTGATGTAACTTTAAGATCAACGGATGAATTGTATAGAGAGAACTCAAAGTCCATTGTTTTTCGACCTTCTGAATTTATCAATGAAAACCAAAGGTATTATAACGAACATGCCGGGTTAGAAGGCTTATCAAAGCTTAAGCCGTGCTATTTGTGTTATTCATCATCAATGAATTCTAACCAATCACTTGTTGGTGTAGCAACTGTTTGTAGAATCCATAGACTGCATATTGCTCCAGATTATGATGAATTCTTCAATTCAGTTCAGTATGTCTATAATACTGAAAATGGTAATTCTGAAGGCAATTCTTTACAGTTTTCTCTTGTTACAGAAGACAGTTATTATAAGCGGAAGCAAGTCAAAACTTTACAACAAGATACTGATAATGTTTTAAAGTCACATTTAAAGAAACTTTCCGGGTCAAAATATATTATTGAAAGAAGTAGAAGAATTATTTGCTCTCTCAGAAATTCCCTATACCAATCTGAAAAACATAGAGTCGAGCTTTTGTATAAGATTGAAAAATTAAGAAAGGTTCAGGATGAATATTTCAAATCAATAAGTGAATGCAATGGTAACATTCCTATTTTATCAATAAAACTTGGAAAAACAAGGATTAATAAGGAGTTTTCCGGAAAACTATATCAAGGGGTTGCAACAAAATATTACCCAAAAGAGAGGATATTTCATGTCGAATATTTTGATGGGGATCGTGAAGATTTAGAATACAAGGATTTTATTTCACTATTATCAAACGATATTCAAGCTCAAAGAATAAATATCGAAGAGTTGTCAAATATTGAAAATTCAACAGAGATTTCAGATGAAAATAGCCTAGAGATGAATAAACCAACGAAGGAGTATATTTTTGACATCCCCAAACTTTATAAAGATGAAATAATGACTTCAACTATTTTTAATTCGAATCTAATTGATAGCCAAGTAAAATTAGTTCCGCTGAATAATTGTTATAATGATTCAATTATTGGGTTTGTTAACATTATTCACAAATTCTTAATTAAAGAATCGAATGCAGAGAAATGTAAGAATAATTCAGTTAGAATAAGAGAAGTTCCCTATTATGAGTATGTTGACCGACCTTATTGGAATTTGTTGTACGGCTCACTAAGAGTTGATACTAAAATAATAAAATATCATATTGGAGTATTACTTTTGCAGTACAGTTATTCAACAATCACTTTAGAAATAAATTCCAAAATAGAGTTAGGTGATTATGCATTAGTTAAAAATATACCTATTACAATGGGAAGTGACTTTAATTTCACATTGAATGTTTGTGATAACGAACTTGATCAATGCAAAATGTTCAAAACTATAAGGCTTTCGGTAATTGAGATACTTTCTTGGACTCAAAATCGTATTTTTGAATTGGCTATATTGGAATCGGACTCGCGTCTTTTAACAAGAAATGTTCAAAATTGTCAATATGACGAAAATGATACGATTCGTGAACGAAGTACGAATGAAATGACAGAAATATTAAATATAGATAACAATTCAAATATTGTAGAAGACAACTGGCTACAAAAGGCTAATATGATTGCACAAATCCTTCAACCATACCCGAATGGTATTAAGTGGATAAATGAAACTCATTCATGGAAGGTTGTCTACCACAATGAAACCGGTCAAAAGCTCTCCAAATTGTTCGTTAGCACGCCTTTCGATGAGAATAAAACAGTAGAATCAATGTATTTAAAGGCATGTAAATTTGTTTCTGTTTCCCAGACAAACAATAAAGTAATTAAAATGTTGGGCACAAATAGAAGGCTAAAAAATGACTTAATTGAAGTCTCAAGTCCGCTAGAGAAGTTTATCTTTAATGATTGGGAAAGTACTATAGAGGATTTTTTGGCAAGATATAATCTTTGTAACCCAGAAAGGTGTGTTTATTCATTAAATGAGCTTAACACTGAAATAAACTCATTGAGACCATTTCCGGATAATTTGGATTGGTGTGGAACTACTTTTTCTTTTATTGTTACATTACCCGATGGTGAAAAAAGAAAACTTCGACTCGAAAACTTCGAATTTAACATTATTCATTGTTATTCATCTGCATATTATTTGGCAGTCGAAAATAAAAATAATGTTGATGAAGAATTCCATAGTAGGAAGATTAGAAAATATAATTCAAGGATAAAGAACTTTAAACCAATTTCCATTAAGAAAGGAATCGGTAAAAAGCACAGTACAGGCAAGTTCGAAACTTTAGAAACGAAAGAGCTAATTGACCAATCAAAGAATTTGACACTTAACAAAGAGCCAAATAAGGACGGAAAGCGCATTTTGGGACGAAAAAAGCGTGAATTCAGTTCTTTACAGAATCAGGTAACTGAACAAGACAATTCTAGTAACACAAAAGAGAACATTTCGAACGAAGTGTTAAATTCCGATGAGTTCCAAGATTTACCCAAAAAGCTATCGCTTGGAAGACGTAAATCAATTGTTAGAGCCTCTCCTGCGCCCTCAGATCCACTTAGTAGAGCAAGAATAATTGAATATAGCAGAAAGGCAGATGAATTGAGACCTTTCCCGCACGGTATAACATGGTGTTATCGCTCTGCAAGATTTAAAGTGAGATACAGGAGATCGAGCGATGGCTGTTGGACAGCAACATCCTTCACTCCAACCAAATTTAACTCTGTTCAAGAAGCATTTGAAAGCGCTCTTGAGAAGTTGGCAGCTCATATTAGTGATTACAAGAACAGCACCGAGATTCCTGTGATTCCAAAAAAAAAGCACTTTCAGAAATGACTCGAAGAGAATTAGTAACTAGGTTGCATCAAGTTGTTAGATAGAAATAGTTTTTCTAGCTTCTTAATTTCTGTCCAGTCATTTGAATGTTAAAATCATTCGGGAAAAGAATGGAAAAATGGATCAACAATACTTCCCGTATAAAGCCTATTCATCTGATTGTCCTCCCAGCAACTATTGTTGTCACTCCAACAGAACCAATTAGGTTCTCTATACTCGATTTCATTGTAGATATCTGGGCCATCACTAAATAGAGAAACTGTTTGGACGCACCTTGTGGGTACATTTTCGTTAAGTTCGGACGAAGGCGTAGAATATTCCAACTTTGAGACATAATCATCTTGATTTGTTTCACATGTCGATGGCTCGCTAGCATTATATACTTTGTATGTTTCACTGCTATCTAATACTCTTGGTGTGACTGGATAAATTCCAATATCACTGGTGAGTAACACTCCGGGTGGGGATTGCTGAAATTCAAGGCATGGACGCTTTTGGTGTACTGGGGAAGTCTCAATTTCTGAATTTGCCTTTATTTTCTTGTTACTTTCAATAGGTTGAAATTTATGATTAATAGCGTTTCTGCCATTTGAATGATCTAACTTCTGGTCGTGCTCTTCAAAAAAATTGCATTTAACTTCAAAATTTGTCCTTTCATTCATTGAATGAATTTTTTCCTGTTGTTTATTACAGGTAGTTTTATCAATTGAAAATATTAGCTCATCTTTAGGCTTGTTTATTGATTCAAGCTCATTATAATAATCAGAATTATTTACTGTCACCCGTTTTTTTCTAACAATAGTTTTCTTTGTTTTCTGGCTATTTCCATTTATATCGATTTTTCCGGTTGATTCTTTAGTGTTATTGGTTTGTTGTAGAAAGTGCGGAACAACGTGAATCAAGGGTGCATTGAGAATCGTTTCAAGTTTGGTTTTTCCCTGATTGAGCAATCTCTGTAGTTGGTGATATCTATTTTTCACTGCGTGCGTCGTTCTTCCAGGAAGATGCCTTGCAATATCAGCCCATCTATTTCCCCAAATGTTTTGTTGATTTAAGATAAATCTATCTTCTGAAAGTGACCAATCACCTCTCCTAATTCTCGGATCAACATGAGATATCCACCTCTCCCTACATTGTTTTGCAAGCCTATTGACATTCAGTGTTGAATTAAGTAATCTTGCTGTCTCCGACCAACTAGATGGTCCAAGCCGTTGAACTAATTGGTACAACAACTCATCTTCCTCTGCATTCCAAGGCTCCTGGGGCATTTATTTTTATTTTCATCAGAAATACCATTAACCTGATATTGATTAACGAATGGAAGAGTAATATTCAATTACAATTTTTTTAAATGTGGGGTACATGCTAACAACAAAAGAAAGTAGTTTGATATCGTTGCAACGACAATACATCTTTCATTGTCTCTTATACTACAAATGAATACAAAACAAATTGCGCTATTTACATTACTGTCTGGAGAATATTTGATAATTGTGGATTGATGGCGGGAAATTAGAAGAAACCTGTGTAACGATAATTAATAGAAAATTACTGAACATTAACTCATCCCGCCAATAAGATAAAATTTAAGTAAAAAGTTTATCTTTCAATATTAACAATTTGGCGCTAAAACCTTGACATTTTTATTCGTAATTTGACATCAAGGAAATGAAAGAACCAAGTAAAAATAAAAGTAAGGTAGATAATAAATATAACGATAGTTTAGAAGTCAAAACTCTAAGGAATAGGGTTTTGATTGAGCTTCCGAACAGTGGAAATATCTGGAAAAATCCAAATGCTACTTGTAAAAAAAAAGAAATAATACATGATACTAAGAGACGATTGGTATTCACTGAAATTGAAGATGTTTTGAGTCTTGATTTATTTTCAGACCTCCCCATAAGCCGCAGAACACTTGAGGGTCTAAGAGCTTGTGAATTTTATCAAATGACTTTAATACAGAAAAATACAATACCTCACTCACTTAGAGGAAGAGATATTATTGGGCAAGCTAGAACGGGAAGTGGGAAAACTCTTGCATTCGTAATTCCGATATTGGAGAATTTATATAGAAATGGCTACTGTTCACTAGATGGTCTCCTTGCACTAATTTTAATTCCAACAAGAGAACTTGCTAGCCAGGTTTTCGATGTAATAAAGGATGTTGGAAGGTTTCATTCAACATTGTCTGCAGGGTGCATTGTAGGTGGAAAGGACGTTAGATCAGAGGCTACCAGAATAAACCTGTTGAACATACTCGTTGCTACACCAGGAAGACTTATTCAACATATGGATGAATCACCATTATGGGATGCAAACAATCTAAAGATACTGGTTGTCGATGAAGTAGATAGAATGTTGGATATGGGATTTTTGAATGATATTGGAATAATTCTAGATGGCATACCTTCGCCTAATTCTGGGAGACAAACGATGGTTTTTTCCGCCACAATTGATTTACCTGTGCTATCATCCTTAAAAACAAATAATAAATTATTCCGAATTGGTAATATTGAGAATTTTTCACTTGATAATGGTGGTGAATTACCTAAGTTAATTGATCAATTGTACATTAAGGTGGCTATTCATGAGAAAATGGATACTTTATTCAATTTTTTGCGTACTCATAACAATAAAAAGATTATCGTATTCGTTTCGTGTTGTAAACAAGTGAGATTTCTTTCGACCGTTTTTACAAAACTTAAAATGGGTTGTCGAGTTTTGGAGCTGCATGGGAAGCAATCACTTCAGAAAAGACTTGAAGTGGTTCACAAATTTCATATTCATGAAAATGCCAAACATTTGAAATATCATAGGCTCTCGAAAAATAATAGTGGGGAAAACTCAAAGTCTTCAAATGATGGTGCCATTTTGTTTTGTACAGATATTGCTTCTAGGGGACTGGATTTCCCGAAAATTGATTGGGTAGTTCAGTTAGATATTCCAGAAAATGTCGATACATATATTCATAGAATAGGTAGAACAGCAAGGTATATTTCCAAGGGCAAGAGTTTATTATTTGTAATGCCTAATGAAGATTACTTTGTCAAAAATGTTTATAGTAAGGGGATTTACACAATTAAAAAAGTCGTTCCGAAAAATTATGAAATGAGGTTTACAATACATTCTCTATTAGAAAGTCTATGCGCATCTGACAAAACTATAAGGGAAATGGCAGAAAAATCATTTTCTGCATATATTAAAAGCTTGTTTATTCTAACTCCACATGCTATGCATGACGAACTGAAGTCACTTGACTTTTCTGCTTTCGCATTGTCACTAGGTTTGTCAGTACCTCCTAATATCACCATAAACTCAAAAGAACAGATTGACAATAAAACATTGAAGCACCCTTCAAAACTTCAGAAATTTAAGGAGAAAATGAGACAGAAGAAAATTTCCAATCAATTTGATACAGATCATGGTCTCGAACTTGAAGAAATTGATTCACGTGTTACTCAAAATAAAATTGATAATACATTTTTAACTATCAATAAAAAACCGACAGTTAAGAGTGAAGATTTAGATTGTCAATTGGTTCAAGAGAAATTTGTCTTGGATAAGTTGAGATTTAGATCCGATCATTCCGGTAAAATAAGAGGACAAATGAATTCTAAGTTTGCTAAGCAACATTTATTTTTCAGTGATGAGGATTCGGAAGAAACTGAGAAAGGGATAGTTAATCAGGGCTCCAACATTGAAGAACAGGATATATATATTAGGCAGGTTAGGAATCGCTTGAAAAGCCAAATTGAAAGCGACAAAGAAAGGGATAGGAATAGAGTTCACGAATTGCATGTTAAACGTAGGAGATTCTCACGGGAACAACGAAGACAACAATCAGGTAGTATAGATGAGGTAATCTTGGATGAGGAGGGTTGTGGAATACAAATTGGGAGCCCTTGCGAAAATAATATTCATAATTTAACGGTAGCGGCTTTAGAAAAACTGGGAATAAATAATAGCGCAAATACTAATTACGATTTTTAAATTAATTCAGGACAGATTTTATTACTATTAATATGTATTTTAATTTTTGAGTTCTTGTATTTATCGTATATAAAGAATGCAATATGGATTTGGGAATAGCCTACGTCTAAGCTCTGGTATTGACACTATTTTTAATATCGGAAAAGTAAACAGAACACGGCATATAGTAATTCATGCATTTGTCAGGGAAACCTATGAAATATTTTTGTTTTTGTCCGCAATTTCTCTTTTATACTTTATTTTGAGTGGATATGATGGTAGTAATGCGATGGTGATTGCAAATGCATTAAGACTCATTTTTACAATTGGATGTTATTTGGTTTCGCACCGATTAAGAGAAGGGAATTTACCATTACTTTTATTGTGGTTGGTGTCGCTTATGAACATTTGTATTATCCCAGTTTTTAGCCTTGATGTATTTTATTTCAGGATGCTGGATATTTTATCGTATTTTTTTTTATTTTGGTTTACTGGTTTTCATCCAATTTTTATCCTTATCAACGCAATAATTGGGTTGGGTTCTTTAAGTTGGACGAATTTCAGGCTGTTGTCAGTCGTTGATATAGACTTATACGAGAGGAATGTTCTTCAAGCACTTAGTTTTACCCTCTTATTTACGAGACTTTCTGTTGGTATAATTGTATTATATAATATATACAACAATTGCTCAATAATAAGAGAAATAACCGTCAATAAAATTGTGTCATTATATGATATTGAAGTAATTATTGAGAGTGAAAAGGAATTGATTAAAATTTCAAAAAGTCTCGGAGTAACATTAAAGCAGCTTTCAAAAAAAACGAGAGAAATGAGTGGTAGTAATAAGACAGAGTTACTTAGGGTTGATTCAGACACATTTTCATCTTCGCTTTCATTAATTAACCAGTCTCCAATGAATTCTTCAAATATTTCAAGAGCAATTTCTTTTGTTGAAAACTCCAATGATTCGTCCTCCTTCGGCTCTTCAGTTTCAATTGATACTCCGATAATTTCCATTGAAGATTTTGAAGCAGTCCCTCACTCCTCAACACTTCAAGGGCTGTATAATAGACTATTAATTAGGAAAAAGAATGAGATATATGAAAAGTTTTCACCCTCAATGACATTCATTGATAAATACAAACAGAAAACTAAAAACATATTAAAGAACTTAATGTATAAATACGAAAGTTTCGTCTTGACAATTAGATTTNNAGAGCTGTGTCTCAAGTGTTTCTTGACCAAGAAATTGAGGGCATTTACATACAATGGTTACAGCATTACTCTTGTAATGTTATTGAGAATTCGATATTATACATCTTTTTATCTTGTATTGCCACCTTGCTGATGTCTTTGACCGAATGGCTAATATTATTTTCATCAAAATCTATGGAGCTTTTATGTATAAGCTCACCATATGTATGCTTAATTCAAGCTTCAAAGAAAAAAAGAATATTATTTCTCGTTTTTCGAGAAGGAGTTCAAATTTTTGTTTCGATAATTTTGATTGGAATTATGTACATTTTGTGTAGATTTGATAGAATACTAAAAGAAAGGAAACAAGGTAAGGAAAACCAAGGTTTTAATGTGAAAAAAAGTTCATGGGATGAGAGAACAATACTCTTTCTTTATAAAAGACTTCATATGATTCCCAAAGTTTCTGAGTCTATACATACTTATATTCAATGGTTGAGCATAACAATTGGATCTTGGGCAATTTTTTGCAATATAATTGATTGTATTTTGATGGGC
>JABXOJ010000007.1:0-7500 GCA_014529505.1 Cryptosporidium felis
GGGGCAGCCGGTGCATCCTTCTTAGCTGGAGGAGATGGTACACCTGGAGCATCCTTCTTAGCAGGAACAGGCGCAGCTGGAGCATCCTTCTTAGCTGGAGGAGATGGTGCAGCCGGAGCATCCTTCTTGGCCGGAGGAGATGGTGCAGCCGGAGCATCCTTCTTGGCCGGAGGTGCTGGGGCAGCCGGAGCATCCTTCTTGGCCGGAGGTGCTGGGGCAGCCGGAGCATCCTTCTTAGCTGGAGGAGATGGTGCACCTGGAGCATCCTTCTTAGCAGGAACGGGCGCAGCTGGAGCATCCTTCTTGGCAGGAGGTGCTGGGGCAGCTGGAGCGTCCTTTTTCGCCGGAGGTGCTGGGGCAGCTGGAGCATCCTTCTTGGCTAGAGATGCCGGGGCAGCTGGAGCGTCCTTCTTAGCGGGAGCAGGGACAGCTGGAGCATCTTTTTTCACCGGAGCAGCCGGGGCAGCAGGAACGTCCTTTTTGGCAGGAACAGGTGCAGTTGGAGCATCTTTCTTAGCTGGAGGAGCAGGTACACCTGGGGAATCCTTTTTAGCTGGAGGTCCTGGGGCAGTTGGAGCATCTTTTTTGACTGGAACAGCTGGAGCATCCTTTTTAGCTGGAGGAGATGGTACACCTGGAGCATCCTTCTTAGCAGGAACAGGCGCAGCTGGAGCATCCTTTTTCGCCAGAGCAGGTACACCTGGAGCATCTTTTTTAGCTGGAGCAACTGGAGCATCCTTTTTCGCCGGAGCAGGTACACCCGGAGCATCTTTTTTTGCCGGAGCAGGTACACCCGGAGCATCCTTCTTGGCAGGAGGTGCTGGGGCGGCCGGTGCATCCTTTTTAGCTGGAGATGGTACACCTGGAGCATCCTTCTTGGCAGGAGCAGATGTGCCTGGAGCATCTTTCTTAGCTAGTGAAGTAGCCGGTCCCTCCTCCTTAACAAGTGGAACAGGCATACCGGAAGCCTCCTTCTTGACTATTGAAGGAATAGCTGGAGCATCCTTACCCGATGGAGTGGATGTAGGAGGGGCTGAACTGTCTTTAGCCGGAGGAATTTGTCCCTCCTTAGACGATGCAGCTGGAGTGTCTTTTGTCGATGGGATAGCTGGTGCCTCCTTCTTAGCTAAAATACCAGATTTTGCGGGTGACTCTTCCTTTGGAATAGTTGTAGATGTTAAACCTTTACTGGTTAAAACTGCCGAGTCTCTAGTACTACTAGATGGTGACTTTAAGTCTCTTTGACTCTTTAAAACATTGGAGCTTTTAATTTGGGAATGTTTTTGAGAAGATGAAATAGACTTTCCGACAGTATCAGCTATTTCCTTCACTTCTTGAATAGGTTTTTCTACTTTTTCGATTAGTTTATCAATAATTTCATTTTTTGAAATAGAAGCCTTACTTTCACTTAAATTCTTACTTTTATCGATGCCTGCTTTACTTGAAGCCAATTTTGATGGAGAAATATGTGATTTACCTGGTGAAACAGATTGCGATGATGATTTTGAAACTTCCAATTGAGCACGAGAAACATTTCTCATTTCTCCGCTTTTTGAGGACGCTTTCGATTCCTCAACGAGTTGTTGAGCTCTTTGTGACTCAGTGGGTAAGTGAGATTTTGAAACATCACTCTCAGTCCCGCTACTTAATGATGAGCTTGTGATTTGCGCTTGCTTAGGCGAACATTTATTGGTTGGTTCAGGAGTATTCTTTTTGGGCTCTTTTTTACACGATTCCATTTCAGTAATGTGCTTCTGTAAATATCTAATAGAATCGTCTAATTTGGGCTCTAGAAGATAAATTCTCTGTTGAATTGCTCTTTCTACTAATGCTTTAGAGATTTCAGCGGAATCACTTTCCGGATGATCAACTAAATACTTCAAAGTAAAGGATATATAATGAACGCATGCATCCAAGCATTTCTGGCTATAATTGAGATTACTACTCAAGCTTTTTGTATCCATCGTTCTGTTAGATTTAAGGGATTCCTGAGCAAACCTCAAAGAGTCTTCAAGCTTATTGTTTTCATTTTGGAGAATTTCATTTTGTTCTTTAAGCTTTTCGAAAAGTTGTCTAAGTTGCGAATAGCATTCTCTATATCTCCTCACCGTTTCCTGGGCATCAGAACCAGTAATAATACTATCTTGATGATGACCTCTATACGTCTCATTAGCACCCATACAACTCGATAGTATACTTCCTCCCAATCCTCCCTTGAAACACTTTGTTATTGATGTTCCTCTTGCACTATCCATATCATTAATTGCGCTTGTAGCTCTACTTCTTGGGCCCCTCGAGTTGAACATTATCTGATCAAGAGGAGGAACGGAACTCTGACGATAACCTTGCCCTAAGGACTCCGTACTCCTCCTATTGCTAGGAGAAATTAAACGAGAGTTTCCTCTACCTTTCTCATTACTATGCATACTCATCTGATATCTGGAATACTCTATTTACATCTAAAAACACTTAATTTTCTGCAATATTTTTATTTTCAAATTTGTTAAATGCAAGCTTTATTTTCAAAAAATATCGATTTTTAAACTTTCAGATATTATTCTATCTAAATGCATGTAATTTTTTAAGTAGCAGCAATATGGGCGGGAAAGACACGTATTTTATAGGAAATTATTAATAGTTTTGCGGAGTTAAAGGCTGCTTAGAAGAAGCGATTGGCGTTTTAGAAAACATTGCTTTATTTCCTCAACTGTTTTTAAGAATTTCTGGAGTTGGTGAGTGCAATATGGAAGAAGTTGAATAGTTTTTGGGATATCTCTGATTAATCTGGTACTCGACTCCGGATTTTCACTGAATTGTAAGATAGATAACACCTTGAGTGAAAAAGAACATTGCATGCGTTCTTGAATTTTCGAAATAAGAATAAGTATCGTTACTCAAAGGAATTTCCTACTGTGAAACTAAGCTCTTATTTGATGAAATAATTCGAAAACAAGTTTGCTTCTGATATTGCGATAAAATGTCAATTAAAGCGAAATCTGTGGCCAATTTATTTCTTGGGGTAGCAGTAGGAACAGCTTTTGGGTATTTGGTTCACCCGAAAATTGAGGGAAATGATTTAAGATATAGTTTTATAAGAAATACGGATAACCGTAAAAGAAGAATTCCGAATTGCGACTACTTCCTTCGGGCACTGAATAAATACTGCTTTAATAATCATGTTAAATCAATTACAGGTGGATTTTATCCATCGAGCAAATTACCGAGTAAGGAAAACCTGATTTTAAGAGAATCCTATCTTTCTTCTGTTTCCTTTAAGGACAAAATACCCAACTGGGTTGCTGAAAAAATTACCGAAAATTCTTGTAATGGAAGGGCTGAAAGAGCAAATTGCATTTTCCAGACTGACCCGAAGGTACCCTTGATCTGGAGTGCAGATAATAAAGACTATTTTGCAAGTGGCTACAGTAGAGGCCATATGGCAGCGGCTGGCCAACACAAGGAATCTCAAACTGCACAATCAGATACATTTTACTTGTCAGGAAACATCCTTCCTCAAGATCTGTCAAATAATGGAGGTGACTGGTATAGATTGGAACTGATTTCTAGAAATCTTACCAAATACTACAAAGATGTTTATGTTGTCTCGGGTCCCTTATTTGTGCCAAACTACATGAGATCCAATGACTTTAAGAAAATCGCACAAAATGTGGAGAACATCGAACGAGAAAGTCCTCCTAAAGATTCGCTGGGACAAATCTGCGTTATTCACAAGAAGGAAGTTATCGATAAAGCTAGACAATTGGGAGACGAAAAGAATATAGACTCTAAATTAATTGTAAGATCCGACTTGAAAGATACCCCGGTTGAAAACGTCACTTATAAAGTTATTGGTAACAAACTTGTTTCGGCCCCGACGCATTTATTCAAAATAATCCTTGCAGTAAACCCCAAGAAAATCCAGGACAATCCTATTCCACCCGTTGCATTCAGCAGCTTTGTAATGAGAAATGCTCCTGAAGAAAAAAGATACCCCTTAGAAGAATATATCGTTCCCCTCAAGAGCATTGAAGCTACCTCTGGCCTCGACTTTTCAGGTTTAGAGGAATTTGCAATAAAACACCTCAAGAAGAATGTCTCTAGGAAAAACTACAAGAAGATTATGAACCAACCAGACAAAGAATTAGAACGGGTCTATGCAATCCAAAACCTGAAGGACACACTTAGCCGTGGTCCAAATGCTCCTTCCATTTGTCTCGATGAGGACAATGACAGAATCTCCTCTTGGAGGTATCTAGGGTACTTAAACCTATCAAAAACTAAACAAGAATTGGAGAATGTATGGAAGACAATAAAAGAAAAGGGCCACGACAAGGAGAACATATTTCTGAGAAAGGAATACGTAAACAAATGCAAATCTCTGAATATAGAACCGGAGGAATTTTAAAATATTTATTAGTTTGATATTATTTCCAGACCATTTTCCGCCGTCTACCTTCCTTTTCTAGTTTAATTCAAAAATCTTTCTGCACGACATTGTAGCAATTAAAAGAACTAAACTAAATCGAAAGTATATATTTGCGGAAAATATGAACCTGTCTTCTATTTATTTAACTTATGCAGTTAAACCACTAATTTGCGCAATTTTGCACATTTTTTTCCGCTTCTTCGTTTCTCCCTCCAACGTCTTGTTGCGTCATTAATACTAATTACTAAAATATTTAACATTAATTGTCTGTTTTAGGCGACCCGCAAAAAAAACATGACAAATAGAGTAAAATACATAATGATGTGCGCTTCAAAGTATTCATTTATAAACCAGTTTCTTGGAGTGAAATAAGTATCGAAATAATAATTAAGGTGATATTTGCATTGATTGATTCCTGTGGTTGGATATTTTCACTGATATTCCCTCGAACTGTAACCTATAAACGAAAAGTAAACAGCTGCCAAGTTGGTGAATGAATAACTGTACAAGAAACACTTCCAAAGGCTTGGATTACTCAGACGGTGTTCCAATTCGATTTACAAACACCCTTCTAAATCCGTCGGTGTGAGTAAGGTTTTTTATGCAAATAGGTAACTTCAATTTAGAAATTCTATGAACAAAGAGCAATACGGTAGGCCTTGATTGCTTGAGAATTCCAATTAATAAACACCCTTTTTGAGAAGAGTATTCGTAACTCAAGTAATAGGTGTTCTGGCAGAAATTTCAATAAAACTTGATCTAAGCTTGCTACTTTAAACATCTCTAGACTAGGCAAGGAGCGTAACACAACTTAAACGATACACACGGAGTAAATGACGGGGTCAGATACTTCTGACGAAAGCTCTGTTTCTCCGTATGATGAGACGGACAGATGTAGCACGATAAACGGGGATATAAATAACTTATCCGACCCGATCTTACTTGGAGTTGGTGGACTTGAAGTCCCGCACGAAAAAGAGGAATTTCGTAGAGTACTTACTCCGTTGAGCAAAGATCAATTGGTGGAGTTATTAGCCGGAGCATGTATCGAAAATCCCCAGACCCTCCAGAGAGTTTTGAGAGTCATTTGTGAAAGCAGGTCACACAGGCGTTTATATGTCAAGAACTTACCATTTTCTGCCTCAACTGAGTCATTAATTGATTTATTCTCTCGATTTGGTGATGTAGAAGAGGGAATCGTTCTTAAGAAAGATGGAAAGTCTAGAGGATATGCATTTGTTACATATAAGACGATAGAATCCGCTCTTCTTGCATGTAAGAATCCCATTATGATGAATGGGAGATTTTTGATGGTAAAATTGGCTGCCGACCCCTTTCCATTCGAAGCAAAAAGGTCGGATATCATCAGGAGGAAGCTCTTTGTTCGTAACCTAGGATTTGAAACAAATGAAGATTCGCTTTCAGCTGTTCTTGGACAATATGGCGAACTTGAAGAATCAGTTATACTGAGAACTAAGAAGGGTCAATCTAAAGGATATGGATTCGTGACGTTTGCAAGTCCGGAGTCCACGATCAGGGCCCTTCAACAGCCTCACCATCTGGTTGATGGAAGGTTGGTTTTCGTACACCAAGCAGTCGAGGGGAAAACAAGATCCTCCAGAAACAAAGAAGTAACTAACCCAAATTCGGCAAGACAAATCTTGGGAGAAATCAAAAACCCTGACTTTAAGAATTCGTTTCAGGGTTTTTGTCCGTACGATTCGGTTTCTTCACAGCAATATTCTCGAAGAAAATGTATTAGAGAATCCGTTCCAAACCGAGTAGACTGGCCGGAAGAGGTTGCTTTATATGAGTATGACATGAACAGGTACTCCCTGAAGCACGATCACCGATATTTGAGTAAAAGGCCGAATTCAAGTCTAAATATCGGTAACTACGAAATCTCCGAAAATAGGGGTTTACCAGACAATTGTGACCTCGAAATCTTGAATAGTAATGAAAGTGATACTCTAAGCCAGAAGTTAAACATTTCAGGTAGACTCTTACCCGCCACTTCCAATACTGCTTCTAGGTATGAAGTTCTTAGAACCAGTATTGATTTAAGTTCACTAAAGTCTGTCCACAATTCAAATTATGACGACTCTTCTGAACGCAATTCCGACATATTGGCCGATGGGAATAGCCTCCCTCTTACTCGAAATCGTAAAAATAGTGAATTTTGGGGATCCGCTGAGGCCGCCCAAAACCATTACCCTTATGTAAATCTACATGTGAGGGCGCCTAAATCATGGCTTCCTCTAAACACTTCCGAAAATCCGTGGCTTGTTTCAGAAGAAAGCAGTACGGAAATGAGAACAGAGTGGAATACTTCGGGAGCGAGGTATTACGACCTTGGAAATAACTTCAAGGCGAATATTCCGTTTGAAGAACTAATTCCAGCCCCACTTGGCGAGTCCACTTCTTGGGATGTACTTACAAACGGATTTACCATTGATACCCTTGGTACTGATTGTCCATTTATCAAGAGTAGAAACAATAATAAAAGATGCGATCGTAAGTAGCGATATCGCTTTCATTTATCTATTAGTTACTCCAATTAATTCTCATTACTACTGTTGGGAATGAACCCTGTTGCTCTTTCCATTATACCCTTTTGTCGGCAATATTGAAATCGTTAAGAGAACCGGGAGCGCCAAGATTTACTTGGCTTTCAATGTAATTTGAGCCCCACTTGGCCTTGGTGAATTTTATTTTGGAAAATAAAGGAATTACCATTTGCCCGCGCAGGTATAGTTTGTGCAGGGAGACGGCGCCAAACGTATCGTCTTGGGGACTATGTCACAATTAATTAGTAGGGGGAAAGTTATAAAGTAAATAGGGATATAGAGAAACCAATAGTGTTTTAGTATTGGCAGAGAAGAAGGAGCTAAGTAGAAATAAATTTTGGCAGAGCAAGACAAGCACTATTACGTCTTTGATAGTCCGTCTGAAGGTTGACGCGAATATTCCGAGATTAAATTGGACAGTCGATTTTTTTGTTTTCCAATTGGTGTTGTTTTTGAGAATTGAATAGCGCAACATGGGAAGAGTTTACGGTCGTGGAAAAGGTATTT
>JABXOJ010000007.1:12500-153220 GCA_014529505.1 Cryptosporidium felis
AGTTGGGGTTTGCAACCAAATGTTAAGGCTACCGTTCAGGATGATACAGCCTTGATTAAGAGCAAAAGCACCATTCGTTTCCAGTTACTTTTCCAGCGTTTTTCCTTGAATCGCCCTCTCTCCCTCGGGAAGATGCAGTTACTGGATTCTAGCCGAACCTGAGTAGTAGTAAGAACCGACATTTGCACCAGATAGCCCGTCAATATATGCAAATTTCTTCACCTGCTCGATTTCTCCGGGGTTTCCGCAGTAATAGTTTATATGGTACCGGTTATTGTTTCCAATCGCCATTCTTGATACTGATGGAACAACATTATTCGGAAATGATGAATTAGATATCGCGTTTTTACTTACACTATAATAGTTATTTCTTTTGTTGTTTCCGTAACTTTGATTACCATATTCCACGTAATAGTTTCTGCTCTGAGCGTTACCACTACTGGTCTGAGCATAATAGTTCATTTTTGTTGCCAACTCATCTGAACCACTCTCAGGGTAATTCCTAATCGAAGTATTGTTATTAAATTTCGGACTCTGCACAACAATTTCATACTTAATATCTCTGGGCTTTGTAAACCGTTTTTCTCTTTGCTTAAAATGGGCCAAAGTAGCCGGTGGAGTATTGCTCCTATATAATTCTGAATCGTTTCCATATCCCAGCTTTAACTTCTCGCCCTTTCTAACCAGCTTTGAATTGTCCAGCACCCTGAAAGCTTCGTCCTTGAAACCCGGGTCTGACTTTTTTGAATCGCCAACAACCACAATTTCCTCAGTATTGGTAGCTTTATTCTCCAGCCTTACGGCTCTACATCCATCAGAGTGAGTATGTGTGGATGCATCCTTGGTATCTTGTGTCTTTATGTTACCTTCTAGAATGTAGATACCGACGGTTTTAGATGAGTTCAATCTTTGATGACGCAAATCCCTATTTCGTTCTACAGTTGAAACTATTTCAACTTCAACAACTAGCTTACTAATCTTCTTTTGAGTAATAGGTGGAGCTCTAATTTCCATAAACTTGTCCTGTTCCTGCTTCATTTCATTAAGCAAGCCCTCCATTTTCCCCTTAAACCTGGCCATTTTCTTGTTTAGCTTGTTTAGCCTATTCATGGACTTATTTCTTTTGCACACCGTTTTGGATTTTTGTTGAGCATGGCATCTTGATTGATTTCCAGACTCTGAAATAAGTTCCGGTATTAAGGGAATATTCAACGCTAAAGGATTAGAGTTGCAGTTGCTTGTACAGTTAGAGACAGGGTTAAGTACAGTTTCGCTTTGAGAGAAATGAGATGCACTTTGGTGACCTCTACTTCTTACAGATGATGGAGACACCTGGGAAAAGTGTGAGTACAGGTTCAGGGCTTGATCTTGGTCTCCTATCTGAGGCTGACACATTAGATTATTCATGCTGTACTCTTCTTTGGGGTATTCAGGTGAATGCAGCCTCTCAAACAATTGATCGTACTCCTCAATATCCAGATTCAGGTTCAGTATTTCATCCTGCATCTTTTCAATCATATTTTGGTCATACTCCTGATCCTGTTTTGAGTTAGGGAACTCTCTCCTTTCAACCGGAATCAATAAATTCTCAGCACTTTTATTTAATGCAGTCTCTTTAAAATTTACGACCCCCAAATCACCAACCAATTCTCGCTGTATTGAATCCAGCTCCGAAAGGTCAGGTAGCTTAATTTCATGATGCAATTTATCGCTTCCGCCTCCACCTATAAGTCCAGAATGCATCACGCCACTAATCTCGTTCATCAAATACTCAGACTCTTGAGCTATATTCCGTAACAGACCCTCTAGGTAGTGACCTCCGCTTTCAGCAGCCCTGCTAATCGCAGAACCAAGATGAAGCCCCTCTTCGTTTTCTATACCTACTTTTTCGTTCTCTCTTTCCTCCCCGTTCTTTTCTTTAACTGTTTGTTCCCCTTCCATGGGAAGTGGCTTTTCTTTTTCTAGCTGTCCTTCGACTTGCTGTTCCGTATCCGGGAATGGTTCTTTAGGTCGTTGCTCTTCCTCAGTTTGCTGGTATTCTTTGACCAGCTGGCATTCTTCTGGTTCCTGTTCTATCTCTGGCAGCGGTCCCTCAGCTTTTCTCTCTTCCTCGAATTGTTGATCCTCTTCGACAAATCGCACTTTTCCAATCTCCTGCTCTTTCTCTGTCTCAGAGACATGATTATCATTTATAAAAAACTCGGAGTCAGATACTTCATCATTCCAACTCAAAACTTTCACTTTGGAGGGTTCCTGGCTTGATCTTGGTTCTTCTGAACCAGCTGGCTTGACGTAATCCCAAATGGAATTTGCAAAGTTATAAATCATTTCTCTTTTGGACTTTCTAGTTGGGGTACTAATCAAAGACCCCGAGTGAGAATTGCTCACAGAAAGCTTAATATTTAACTTATCTAAGTTACCATTAGAATTATCGTCAGCTGGAAGCGAAAAGACTTCCTGCGACTTGCTTTTTGTAGAGATTTGAACAGAATCCGAACCTAACTGAGCTTCTAATAAATTTGAGATTATCGGGACAGTTATTTCGTCTCTCTTTTCACTTGATGCACCAGTTAATTCCTCAGTGTGTGGCAGAGTCTCAGTTTCTTCTCTCTTTTCTTCATTCTTTCTCGTCTCGCTTTGTTTTCTCTCCAACTCATCCAAGCTTGTCGGCTTAACGTAATCCCAAACTGAATTTGCGAATGAGTACAACAATTTACGTTTGGAGAATTTCTTAGGTGAGGGAGTCTCAGATTTGACTATTTTTTCATTTTTTTCTTCCTTTTCAGCAGACAGTTCTAGGTTATCAAGCGAGTTCATCTTTTTAAGTGCAGCCACATCTATAGGTTCTTCTTTAATAGAATTGGATTGTTCTATGTGGGTTTCTTGAAATGTCACTTTTTCATCAACCCTATCCAGTTCCAACTTATTTTCGGCTTCTGGCTCTTTATCAGTTTGATTAATTTCCTGCTTTATTTTTGCTTTCTCCTCCATGATTTCATCAAGCAAGTTTTCGTATGTATCTTTTTCCACAATAAGGTTCTCCAAACTCGGTTCACTTTTATCTATGGCATCGCCCTTCTCAACTTCATCCAAATACCCTTCTTCTCTGTAAGAGGAACCGTCGTTTGAATCTGAATTGAACGAGCTGTTATTGAACTCACTGATACTTTTAAATGAATCCTCCAAGCTTATAAAGCTGTTCGATTTGACTCCTTCTCTGTCTCTCAGAATATTCCTTAAAGAACTTCCAACTTCATTAGAGCTCATTTTTTGTTCAGGTTTAATTGATTGCTTCTCATACTCGGATTTCTTCATCAAAGATTTCCTTTTTCTTTCCATTCTCTTCAAGTCAGACTTTGTAACGGGTTTCTTCGCTCCATCCAAATCCTTACTTTCGTCTAACTCCGAGATGCCTCTATTGGTTTTCTTAGACCTCTCCCTATAACTCAAACTATCTATTTCAAAAATGGGCCTTGGTTCCAAGCCTACATCACTAAAGGAAAGCTTTTTTGATGATCTAGATTTTTTTAACTTTGCCATTTTCTTCTGAGCGTTAGTTCTTAGTTTTGCTGGTCCAATAATTGGTTATTTATAGACCTTAATAATTAGTTAACAAATAAAACCGAATTGTTTACATTATACATAAATAAACCATTAAAGCTGATCATAAAAGTAATTAATAACCTTGTTTCATTTAATTTGAAGATGAACTCGGTCACAGATGTTTTTTCTTAATCTTTTTCGGTATTTACCATTTAACTACTATTACCCAATATTAGTAACCATAACGTAAATCTTAAATAATATATCTTACGTTGCTTGTCTTTACTTCCTTCTTTGCGTTGTCGTTTGGGTTTTCAGTCTTTTTTAGTTATTTATTCACTTGTTTTTTATTAAGGTGGCATTGCTTGACGTTAATAATATACATGTAATTTGAGCGCCAATTTACAGTCAAAAGTTTTTCTTGATTGTACGCAGTTTTAACGGACTTTGTGTAAAAAAGTGCATTTTTATTGAATAAAGTTATATATACATAGTAAATATACACGCTCCACCTGGATAATTATTAAACCATAACATTTCCCTTTACCTTCCATTTGTTCAATAAGGATTTCAAATTGACTAATTTCCTTCATATATGGGTAGTATTCAATGTTTAGATTTATTTTTATTATCTGTTTACTCCATGTGGGTTATTAGTTATCTAGAAAACAGTGTATGGAAAATATGCAAGACTAATATACAGAAACATAGTAAACACTATTGCAAAAAATGAAGAGAATTACATATTTTAATGTTTAGGTTTCTTTGTTATTTAATTGCTTGATTTTCACTGTCCGGTTGGAATAATTCAAAACTATAATGATTCTAAATAAACATGTATTTAAGTACTTTCGATGGGTTATAACTGTCTTCACCATCGTTGTCGTCATCGTTATCGTCATCGTAATCTTCCTCAAGCTCTGAACTCTGTTTCTCACTGCCTGTTACAACAGGAAATGACACCATAGAATTTCCAGATACTTGTTTTACGGGAGTTCTTGCAATCATTTTGGGTTCAGGCAAAGTTTCATTTGCTGGGCCAGCTCCAACTAAAGTCTCTTGATTCAGACTTTGAATCCTGCTTCTCAATGATCTGTCTCTAATACTATTTCTTAACATTTTCGTTTGGCTATCTCCATCCATTTCCTCGGTGTTTAGTTCTTTTTTACCTTCCTTCTCACCTGGAGCCGCTTTTTGAGTACTTTTTTTAGGGGTTTTCGAAGTTACCATTTCTTCCTGGACTTTACCTTGTTCTTCTTTAGCATTCAATTTCTTTCTTTCCCCTTTACCTGAAGGGTCCATTTCCTTTGTACTGGTCTTTTTCTTTTGTGCTTGTTTATTCTTTTCTTCTTCAGTACCTTCATCTTCATTACCCTTATTTTTGGCTTTTTTACGGAGTTCTTTTTTAGACAATCTTTTCTTCTTCTTCTCCTCTCTTATCTCCTTCTTGCTCACTCTTTTCTTCTTTCCCTTCTCTCTTTTTTTCTTTTTGTTAACCCTCTTATTTTTCTTACCAGATTTTTTCTTTTTGCTCCCTCTTTTCCTTTTCCCACTCGTCAACTCCAACATAGAAAGATCGGAACTGTATTTTGAAAGTCCATTCTCGTACAAATTTGTCTCCCAATGTATTATATATATCACTATTGCAACAATTACTAAATAGTAATTTAGAACCCTCATACTTTGCTTACCTATTTCTTTTCAAGCATTCCTTTTTGTGGATCTTCTCTCATTTTACATGTAGTTTCATTCCTAGCTTACAAGTAAATAACACACTAAAGCAAAACTATAATTGCTCAAATCGCATGCATGTGGTCATTTAATTTGGCCATGCACATTCAAAGTAAACACTAAAATAGCTAAGCTAGGTATTTACAAGTACAATTTTTTGTTAATTGAAATGAACTCTTATTCGGTTTTGAACACACTCCAAAATCTAAATGCAATTAAGTAACGTCATATTGGTTTAAGCAATTCATTGGCACAGATGCAAAATTGTTCTTTAATGAACCTGTAATGAAATTCAATTTGACACGTTATTCAAGTTTGGCGCAACATATACGTCATGTCTACACACGGACTTCTTTAAATATTTTGATTTTTCATGAAACTTGGCGAGAAAATTAATATTTTAAACGAACAATGGATATAAAAAAAATGCATCCATATATTTGAGTATTTGGCGAGATGATAGGTACCAAGGTCCGTACTGTTTTTGGAAGTTAATCGAATTCGGACCTTAATATTTATCATATTTAACTTTTGAAGGATAATCACTTCAGATATTCTTTCTAAAGCGAGACTCCTAATGTATTTATGTTGGAAAATAATGAATAGTCGCGTTATTTGAACTTTTAATTCCGCAGTATATATAAGAAAATCTACCTTGA
This sequence comes from Cryptosporidium felis, assembly GCA_014529505.1. Taxonomy (NCBI): domain Eukaryota; phylum Apicomplexa; class Conoidasida; order Eucoccidiorida; family Cryptosporidiidae; genus Cryptosporidium; species Cryptosporidium felis. The sequence continues at coordinate 18,434 of JABXOJ010000007.1, forward strand.
ATCATACCAATTTTAAAATATAAAATATTAAGGCTAGTGAATTAATAAGTTTGGTATTTATTGTTTAAATGTATTAAAGTGATGATAAAAAAAACAATTTGGGTAATTTGCGTCTGAAAAGTGATTTGTTTCTGCTAAAGATACCTTATCACAAAGATGCACAGTGTTTTTTCATATCTGATTAATTTCTTTTAGACAATACTTTGGCTTTATAATAGTACATTTAATTTTTGTTTCCGCAAAATATTCTTTTCCGTTTTTAATAAATACGCATTGAATACATGGGCATTAAAATCCCACTTATTTAAATAAAGGAATCCAAATAATACGATATTCACAACTGAATCTCAATAGGAGTTCACTATGATTTACAATTAACTTTGAAGTCACCAGCCATATTGTACATCTTGACTCTAGAGAGAACCCGCCTTTCATGCCAAGATATCAAAGTATCCATGTAAATTTAAATTCAATGTAAAAGCATACAAGAATCTTAAAATTCGTTTTTCTCCTTCTGTCACGAAACTATATTTATTAAATATATACAAATCAATTAATGCACGCCCTTATTTGAAATAGAAGTCTAACTTATTATGATTAAAGGATATTAGAGAAGCCAGTAAGATAGTACCAAAGCATGACTTGTACATTACCACTTATTAAATATGATAGAGAATTACAACAGGACTTGCTGTTAAACAATTATGATGTTCTGTGGGATGTTGATTTAGGTGGTAGTGAGTTTTGTAGGGTAAAGCTGGGTGTTTGTAGAGAAAATGGCGAACTGGTTGCAGTGAAAATAGTAACGAAAACATTTACGAGTAATCCCGAGAAGGATGTGTTGTTGTACATCAGGGATAAACTGTCCGATAGCTTCTCTCAATCTAAGCTTACAAATAACAAAAATAATTCTGAATATTTTCCAAAAGTTTTTGATGTATTTGAAGATATAGATTTCGTATATATTGTTATGGAGTTGAGTTTTGGAGGAGAATTGTTCCACCTGCTTGTTAGGTCTGAAGATAAACTTAGCGAGGGAACCGCCTCTCTAATTTTCTCACAAATATGCAATGGAATAAAGATTCTTCATTCAATTGGAATAGTACATGGAGATATTAAAGCGGAAAATATTGTTTTCTCTAAAAAAAGCCGACTAGATTCTGTTCAAATACTTGATTTCGGCAACTCCTATACTTTATATTCTAATGAATCATCTTTTATTGGGAACATTTATAAAGATCAAACTGTCTATAAGCAAGTTAATTCTGGACAAAATTTAAAATTTAACGGTTCCAAAAATGACAATTTCCAATTTTATCAAAAATATTTCGATTTTTGGTCTTGCGGAAAACTTCTTTATTTGATGTTAACAAAGAAATATCTCAATGTGGATTTTCAAGAGTGTCTCAATATAAATGATATAATAAAAAGGCAAATTTTTGAATCTGATGAACTGGAGTTCTGTAGTGATCTTGCAAAAGATTTACTCTATAAGCTCCTTTCATATAGTACTTTCCAAAACGAGCTTTTAACTATGGATAAAATCTTGCTTCATCCTTGGTTTAATTTAGCTAAAGACACTCCAATATTTAATTGCTATATTTATCCGCATGATGAATTGGCAAAGGCCATTTCCTAGAGATTTCGTTCCAATATCGAATACATATGAGTAACTCTTTTTCAATATTTAAAAGTTATTGATTTAATTGTTGATGGCGATGAGGATGTATCAGTGTTGAATTCTATGGCCTCTGATACATTGTTTGATATTGCAGTATAGAGTTCGATTTGATCTGGAGATTGGATATCATTTATAATATTTACATTGTTAGAATGTGAAATAGGACTTAATGATGGACTTAGCAATTCTTTTTTTAAACGAAGTGGAATTTTCTCTTTTGAGTTGTGTATTTCGGATTCATGAGTATAGTTCCTCATCAGATAACTTTCAAAAGTATTCTGCGAAGAAAAAGTGGTAAGGGTATTATCAAGCTTAATTTGATGACTTTTTGTTAGAGGTATTTTTAAGTGGTCAATGTTGGAGCGATCATGCCTTATCATTTTTTTACTTAAAGCTATGCAAAGCCCAAATATTGGAACTGACAAAAACAAGGTAATCAAAATAATTAGATATATTATTCCATTCGAATGATTTATTACTTTTTTTGAAATAATTGAAATCCCAAAAGCTTCTTTAGAAGAAATTCTTCGAATAGAATTAAAAATAAATGGAAATATTTCACTAAACAAAGCATTTTCACTAATATTACAGGTAATTGTATATGCTATTGAAATACTATTTACTCCTATTCCATTTCCGCATTCATTTAATATTACCATCAATATTCTCGATAGGAAAATACTATTCGTAAATTTATATATGTATTCTAATTTACCGTGATTCAGAGAGTATTCTATTATTTCCATTTCTGTGAATTCATCTTTATTGTTATCGAACACCTTCATTATTGAGGGCTTTTCGGTTGTCTTCGATTTCACCTTCAAGCTGTATTTGCCAATGCAAGTAAGCGAATTATTTATGTCAATATTCAGATAAGTGATTTTGCCACATTTTATAGTAAGGTTGTCTTCACTTTTATTACTCTCAAATACGGAAATAGAGTTGTTATCAATAGAGTAAAAATTATTTTCATATTTCTTGCAAATATTCGAATTCTCGTCAAAATCATTTTTTTTTACTTTTGATTTGACTGTATTGTAATCCCAGTGCTCAAATCCTTCATCTTTTGACCAAAATGAACTTGGAGGCACAACTTTCAACAATAAATAGTACTTATTACGAGATGGCTCCCCAAAAAAACCAACTCCGAAATTAATAAACAAGGATAATCCAAGTTCATTTGAAAAAATCAAATATCTATTTAAATTTGCCTGGTTATTTTGCATGTTTTGTGAGTTAAACAAAGAAAACTGTTCCTTTTCAAACTTTACAAAGTTTAAAATCGGGACTTTCAAACTTGAAAGTACATTGAAGTATTTAAATTTACCATTGAAATCTATTTTACTCGAGCTATTAAGTCTGCAGATACTTTCCTCACTTATTAAAATGAATTTTTCGCTAAGACCCCATGTATATTCACAAAAGTTGTTTTTATCATACTTAGTTAAACTTGGAAAGGAATTATCGTAGATACAACTCAAATTTATTCCTGATTTATTCGCAGCCGACGTAGGAGAATCTTGAAATGACCCAAGAAAGATTTCAATTTGAGTCTCTTTAAGTGTATCCACAACTCTATTTATTTGCAGGCCAGAAATTGCATCATTCACGAAGTTTCCAGAAGACCCTGCGATCGACTCTATTATACCAAAAAAATGAGAACTCAGGTAAATGCTTTCTAGTGGCAATAGTTCCTTCAAGTTTGTAGTTTTCTTGTTTGAAATTTGTTCGGTCTTGTCCAGGAAGATATAGCTTCTTTGCTTTGAGCACTCAAGGAGGTCAGCAGCATCAATTGCGTGTATTATTTTGCTACTAATTGGAAGTTCAATGCTTAGTGCACTTACAGTCCAAACATAATTTCTCCATATGAGCCATGATAGGATTGAAAGCAGCACACTCGGGAAAATCATCCATTGAGTCAAGTGTGAAAGCTGTGTTGTTTTGTTATGAAAAATCCAAATGAATTGGAGTTTCAATACATTTAATAAATCTTGAAATAACACCTCAATATACTACTCGACAGCTTCGATGCGCCAAACTTATGCGAGCAGGTTAAAATTATCAACTCGAGGAAAATTGAACTGAGATAAATTTGGATTCCATTTGGAAGAAATAATTTCTTGGTGGTACTTATTTATAAAAAGTGGCTCCTGGTTATTTGCTCAAATACTTCAATATATTTCCGGCCTGGGGTTACAATTCTGGAATTTTTCCGAAAAAAAATGAAGAAATCGCCAAATAAAAACCAAAACTCGCCCAAAAATGCGGTGAAAACTCCAACTCCAGGCAATTTACAAGATGTAATTAGGGAAATAAAGGAGGCCTACTTAAAGAGAGTTCCTAAGAATATCCAGATTTTGGATTCTTTTATACTTTACATGGCAGTAATTTCTATAGTTCAAATAGTTTATTGTTTACTTATCCAGACAACCTACCCAATTGACTCGCTTATTGGTGGCGTATTTTGTTCAGTTGGAACAGCTCTACTAGTTTCTGCACTCAGAATACAGTTAACTTGCCCATCATTCTTTGGAGATATTTCAGCAAAAACGGCTTTCACAGATTTTGTTATTTGCTGTATTGTTTTCTTCATAGGATGCGCATCTGTACTAGTATAAGTACGTTAAATTAGTGTTAAATTCGGATAATTTTATATCCCCTACACTCCGAATAATCGTAATTTTTTTTTTTCTCTTGTATACATTCAACTGTTTTGCATCTCAAGAGTCCTACCACTCTATGAGTCTGTTCCATATAAGCTTATAATTAGGTAACTTCACTAAAAAAATAAATATATGTAGCTATACACAGCTTTTTTGCGTGAAGATAAGTAATTTGCAAATTCTACATACCGGCATTTGCATGCAAATATATTTTTTTCAGATAAAATTGCAATAATATTATCCACATGAAAATAAAGCCATTAAAAGCGGATTTAAAGTTGGTATATTTAAATATTGAGTGAAATTCATATTTTTTCAATTCTTTTTCGGCTCATTGACGAAGGTCGGCACTACTAGCAATATTACAGAGATCAGGTCTACCTACGAAGTAAGAAATCAAAAAAAGGTGATTGAAGGACAGAGTTCCGAGAGGAATCAATAAAATAGTGTTTAAGGACGAAATATTCGGAACAGGGCAAAAATAAGAGAAAAAAGTGGTATTTTTTGCGAATCTGCAAAGCGGAGAAAAACTGCAAAAAATTGTGGTTCGAGCCCGAAAAAGAGAACAAACATCAAAATACAACTTAAATTCTGGAGTTTCATACAGGGTAAACAAGGCGTTTGAATGCAGAAGAAGAGCAGTATTAAAAGACAAATACAATGTGTATGCTAATATAGACTGATCTTTAAAATGGCGCCTTGTGGGACAATTGGATACTGGAATGCCCGCATGAATGCGTTTGATGCTAATTGTCAGTTGGGCTTTAAGATCGGAAGTAAGGGTAAAAACGTCGAAACTAGGCGAGAGTCAGTGGTTGTAGTACTACAACTACACAAGAGGAACGGGCCCATTTGAATAATAGGCGACAAGATGGAGTTGGCAAGGGACTATTTGTCCCGTTTACGAAATAAATGTGGAGAGGACACAGAGCTTTATCAGGAATTTCTTAGAATAATGAGGGATTTTAAGCATGGAAGCATTAATGCGAGAATGGTGATTGATCAAGTTGCGGAGTTATTTAAGAATGACACGAGCTTGATTGCGGAGTTTAACAATTTTCTTCCTGAAGAGCTTAGACTACAAATTCCTCAGAAAGATTGCGAGCATGCGGCGGCTTTTGTGAAAAAAGTAAAGGATCTGGCTCCGGAGATATACAACGAATTTCTATTGCTTCTGAGCAAATATAAGGACGGCAAAAAGACCGTGAGTGAAGTTTGCCAGCTCTCCTCATCATTGTTTAGCTCTTATCCGGAGTTAATGAAGGAGTTCGTACTATTCATTCCAGAGATTTCCGGGCCCTCTGAGAAGAGCAACTCTTTGGGTTCATCCGCCAAGAATATCGAAGAAAATCTCACTTCGGAGTCTCAAAATGAATATTTGGATAGGTCCGAGTTTCTAAGCTATTTGGCTAATACTGTTTACTCCATCACGTCCAAGAGTGAGCCTCCGAAAGTAGTAACTAGGAAGGCCTCCTCGATTATTCCATACGAAATTACGGTAGTCCCGGAGTTGGACCAGATTCTAGAAAATCAGAAGAAACGGCTTTCCGGCTTGGAAGAAGGCGGATCTGTAAAAGTTAAGTCGGATGAAGGCGTCTCTCAAGATGAAGAGCTCAATAACGAAAGAGATTACTCTCAAAGGGGTGCTTCTCAAAGTTACTACTATAACCCAGAGGACATTTCTATCTGGGAAGCGGATTATAGGATTTTTGAGGAGGTGTATTTGGCTTTTGGCGAAAATTCTCACGAATATTACCAAGACTTTCTGAAGTTAATTCACCTTTATACCAGGGGAGTCCTGACAGTTGTGGAAACTTTATTGGCTCTGGAGTTTTTCTTCCCAATGGATAGCGGGGATTTACCATATGAAGTTAAGAGGATGATCGTGCAAAGGGAGTCCGCGAGGAGAAAGTATTCCTATTTTTGTTGCAACTTCGCCCAGCTTGATTACTCCAGTTCCGCGAGAAACGGCAGTAGCTATCTTCATTTACCGAAGGATTACCCGATTGCGTCCTGTACGGGCAGGATTCAGAGCGACAGAGAGAATCTTAACGATAATTGGGTGAGCATTCCGCAGGGTTCTGAGGATTTCTCCTTCAAACACATGAGGAAAAACGTATATGAAGAGAACCTCTTTAAGTGCGAGGACGAGAGATTCGAGTTGGACATGGTCATCGAGAATAACAGATCCACTATCAACGTTTTAGAGCCGATTGCGGAGGAGATATCCAAACTTTCCCCGGAGGAGAGAAAGAACTTTAGGCTAGTCAAGCCTCCCTTTTCAATCATCCACTTAAAGGCCATATCGAGAATTTATGGAGATAATGGACCGGAGATTCTCGAGCTGTTGAAGAGGACTCCGCACAGCTCTATTCCGGTCATACTAAATAGACTCCGACAAAAGGACGAGGAGTGGACGCATGCGAGGCATTTGATGAATCAGGGCGTCTGGAGAGACATACAGACCAAGAACTACTTTAAATCTTTTGACCACAGGTCCTTTTACTTTAGACAGGCGGACAAGAAGAATACAAACGTCAAGGGCTTCCTCTGTGAAATTAGCAAGATGTATGCTCAAAACAGGATGATCAACTTGGAAGATGCCTGCGACGTTAAAAACGACCCGGGTCAAGCTGGAGAGTGTTCTCAAGATTCGTCTCAAGAGGCTGAGAACGCGGGAACCCCGAGGTTTAAGAACGAATCGAATGGCTGGAGCGTCGATTCCGAGTTCTCGTCTAGGATGCCAGACCTGGACGTGCACAAGGAGGTCATTGAGCTCATCAGTTTTACTATATACCGTCAAGCAAATGGCCCTGCAGTGGGCTCAAGAGCCAGGAACTTTTTGCAAAGGTTTGTTAGGTCTTTGTTTTTGCAAACAAGCTACGGTTCTTTGGACAACAGTATCGTTACCCTCAAGGAGTTACAGAACGAAGGGACTTCTTTCAAGGCGGGGGTGAGCAAGGGCGTTCAAAATGGGGCTTCTGGAGGTGGCTTCACTGCATTGGCTACTGGAGGGCCGGCAGAGAAGTCTTTGTTGACAGTGGAGGCCTACGTAAATGCAGTGACGGAGGGCAATGGCTCTAACGGACCGATTTCCTTCAATGGCTCGTCTGCTTCGAGGGGCAGAAGGATGACCAGGAACAATCTCAGAAAGTCCGGCGCCTCGGGGCAGATCTCCGAAAACATCAAACCGAGAAGCCAGACAGGAGACGAAGCTCTCATGGATTCGGAAGATATGAGCTCCTCGAAGATCCCGGACTCTCTGACTTATGACAACAACGGAGGCAATTCCTCTAATTCGAATGTCTCCGAGAACGCGTCCTCTAACGAAGAAAGCGATTTGAGTACGACCTTCAGGTCCTTCTCCTCGGCTTACGATTGCAGAGGAGGCTTGAAGTACATCTGGAGTGATAATTGCAAGGTGAACTGGCACAGTAGTAACTTGTCACCCGATTGGTTCTACTCGAAAAGGGTTCAATACAATAACGAGGGGAGGAGAGTGAGCTTGGAGCCTTTGGACTCGGTGGGTTTGGAAACTTCGTCCCCGAATGATTCCGGGGATTTAGTTAGATATATTATGGGCAATGACCATATTTGCTGCTTCTTGAGGTACTATCAAATTATTTACGAACGGTTGAAGAAGGCCAAAAGCACAATAGAACAGCGTGAACAGAATCCCCTTCCGTTCCAGAGATGGTCTCCGAATGGTCCCGACGTTCCGAGACCGACTTACAAGCAGGTTATTTGGTGTTGCTTCGGACTTTTGTCCGGAGAGCTGGAACTGAGTTTGTTCGAGGACATTTGCCGAGATGCGATGGGAAATGACTCATACTGGCTTGGGACGATAGATAAAGTCCTGCAGGGCATCTCTAAAGTGGTAATTCACATTGTTAATGACTTGTCTACGTGTAGACTCTTAGCAATGAATCTTGCATACAGGGACACAGTGTTCGACCATTATAAGAAGCTGGAGGAGTTTATTGCAGCCTCGAGGTCCCTGCTTCCAACTGTTCAGACGTCCTTTTACATAATAACGTGGTCTCCGGGGAACTCCATTTTGCGGATAAGGATGAGACAGCTGGAGGACTACTCCTTGACGTTTGTGCCTTTCATTCAAAGTGAGACAAAGAGCACGGGCAAAGCGACGAACGCTGACTGTGCGAGTCCCACGCGGACTGCGGAAGAAGGCTCCGGGGAGCTTAAGGCGGAGCTGGAGGAGGACGCTTTCCGGAGTCGGGCTGACGCGCCCCAGATTCGCGACGAGGACTTGGTTGACGGTTCGGGCTTGGACCTGCAGGGCTCCAAACCAATGAACGACCCCCTGAAGTCGCTCTTGGAGATGAGCCTGTTGCCTCCCGAGAAGTCGGCAGGTGGACTTTTGCTTGGCGACGATTCGGACTCGGGCGTGGAGGTGGGTCGCGCAGTGGACTTGACAAATCATGTGGAACTGTTGCAGCAGATTTTGGTTCATCAGCTTACGAGCAGCGACACTGGGAGCATCGGAGAGGAAGAGAGACAGTGCTCTGAGGGCCCCGGAGGAATAAAATTGGACCAGTTTTCGGAAGAGGACAACATCAAAATTTCAAAGCTGTTGCTGAATAACCCGGTTTCGTTCTTTGTTTGCGTGGATGAGACTTTTGTCAAGCCTTTGTTGTACTACTCTCCAAAGATGAAGTACGTTGCTAAGCTTGCAGCCTCTGCTCAGTGGCTGGGGTTTCTTCCGGACAATAGTCACAGAGAGATAGCAAGGTCCCCGTCAATATTGAGAGAGTCCGCACCTAGTAGCTCGATGAGACACGGCGGAAATGAAGCGAGAAAACCAAACCGCAGAGGCCTGCTTTCCTCGGAAAATAACCACCAGTCCGATGACGAAAAGGGAGGGCATTGGTCCGAGGAGTCGGCTGAGTCCAATAGCAGGGCCACGATTTCGGCAAATCCCGGACGTAGGGGGTCCGGAAGGAAACGAACGAGAGGAATGCCAAGCGACATGGCCACAGAGATAGACGATCTGGACATTAGAGTGACCAGGAGAAGAGCAGGAAATTCCTCCAGAGGAGGCGGAGCCGGGTTCAGAAGGGGCTAGCTTAGAGCCGAACCTAGGTGACTCCCGGGGCCGAGAGCGCCTAAACTGGATTGTTCTTAATTACTGCGGAAAAAGAGGCGAGGGGGAGGCGGGAGGGTGAACTTCGGATCCCGACTTTATATATGTGCCGACTCGTCAATGAACAGAAAACTCCAGACTTTTCTCGCTCCTCCTTCCAATTCCCTCCCCCTCCCCGCCCCAGATTGGGAGGTTGCGCAACTGTTGGTGCAAAAGTCAAATTTGTGCAAACACGCCCACCTGCTCCGAGTTGCAACTTGTCCTCACCGTAAACGAAGGTTTTCTTCATTTACCACTCTTCTAGTCATATTGCTAGATTGCTAGAGACAACTCCATTGTGCAACTAAAACTTAATATATCCGTCCCATTTGCGACCCCTAGTCCTCTTGAATGAAGGAAGGCAGGAGGAAACGACGATAGAGGCCCGGGACTCTAGGTCTCAAATCCGTGCTTCCTCCTTCATTTCGCTTCTCCGCACCCGCCGCCAAGTCCGACCGGCCTTCCCGGCGCGTCCCGGGGGCCGCTTCTTACCGGTTACTCACCCCACCAGGCCGAGCCGGCGTTCCCCGTGAATGCCGCGGTAGCTCAATTGGATAGAGCGTTGGACTTCTAATCCAGAGGCTCGGGGTTCGATTCCCCGTCGCGGTGCTTTTTGCCGCGCCCCCTCAGGCGGCTCTTTTTAGCAGTCGGCGACGAACCGTATTAACAGTCAAGACTGCTTGCGCGTGATGCGGGCTTGGTGTAGTTGGATATCACGTCTGCCTACGGAGCAGAAGGTCAGGAGTTCGAGTCTCTTAGTCCGTGCTTTTTGGTCTCGGGGGTCTTTCTTTGGCTCCGGGGGACAAGACAACCGAGAGGAGGAGCAAGGGTCTGGCTTGAGGGAGTAACGGCTGGTAAGTCGAGAGGCGAGTCTGGCCACGCCTTGTTTAGCTTTGGGTTTCGAAGCGATGCGACGGCGACAAAGCGGGAGGGAGGTTGGCTTGCCACCCGCAAGCGACTCCCCAGTGGTTGCTTCCTGAGCTACTTTTGACTTGAGCAGTAAAGTGAGGAGGGAAATCCAGCGTCTTTTTCGTGGCTCTCCGTCCTCCCTCGTTCTCGTATTTTCTTTTGCATTCGCGTGGCGCTTCTACGAGCCAGGTTCGACTCAAATATTTACTTATTTCGCAAGATGAATCCCTCCGTTGGGGGTCCCGCATCGACATTTGGGAAAAGAAAGCAGGACTAGGACGGGCCTTCCGCCACACTTTCCGGAGCCCTCATCTAGCACTCCGCCTTTGGACCCACGCAAAGGCGCCGGGGCCGTTCTGCACAGGAACCGCTCACTCGAAGTGGGAACAATATCTCCGAGAGGAAAGGCAAACAAAGGAGAGAAAGAACTTGTCAGGTGTCAGGGCGAGAACCAGAAAAGAGTTATTGAGGCTTTTCTCTCAATACAAAAGCCCCCCTCCCCCACAGGTAAAGCTACCGCTTGAGCTATCTCCAGCACACTAAACAGGTCGTTCTTGCAATAATCTCGCAATTTCGATCGCTCGACTCAAGGGGCTCAAACCGCGCGGGACTTCCATCCCCTTGGGATCCCGAACATGGAAAGGGGTGGGAGTCTTTTGGGGGCCTTGGGAGCGATCCTGCTGGGCGGAGTAGGCCTCCTGGCGTCCAGCAGTATGTACAATGTGGAGGCCGGGCAGAGAGCCATAAAATTTTCGAGAGTCCACGGAGTAAAGGAGAGAATTTACGGCGAAGGTACGCACTTTGCGGTTCCTTGGCTGGAGAGGCCCATACTCTTTGACGTCAGAGCAAGGCCCAGAGTCGTGGTGTCTTTGACGGGAAGCAAAGATTTGCAGATGGTGAACATTACCTGCAGAGTCCTGTCCAGACCAGACAAGGAGAGGCTGGTTGAGATTTACAGGAACTTGGGACTGGAGCACGACGAGAAGATCCTTCCCTCCATCATAAATGAGGTGCTCAAGTCAGTCGTAGCCCAGTACAACGCTTCCCAGCTGCTCACAATGAGGGAAAAAGTGAGCAAAAATATCAGGGAACTCCTGGTCAAAAGGGCGCAAGAGTTCAACATCATCCTGGATGACGTCTCGCTAACTCACCTCAGCTTCTCCCAGGACTACGAGAAGGCGGTAGAGTCCAAACAAGTGGCTCAGCAGCAGGCTGAGAAAGCAAAGTACCTCGTCCTCAAAGCCAAAGAGGAGAGAAAAAGCACCATCATTAAGGCCGAGGGAGAGGCCAAGGCTGCCAAGCTCATTGGAGACGCGGTGAAGAATAACCCCGCATTCATTGCTCTCAAGCAAATAGAAACCTGCAGAGAGGTTTCCAACATAATCTCGAAGTCGCCTGGGAAGTCTTTAATAAACCCCTCGTTACTCCTGCCGGACCCTTTCTGCACTTTTCCAAAGCAAGTTGTGGCTGCCCCCCGATGAAACAGAAACTAGGAGTACCCGGGACCCGGAACTTCGAGCATTAAACATCCTCACATACACCCGTTTTTCCTGGGCGTTAAACTCTTAAACCTTTGTACCTTAAAACCTAGTTGACCTCTAGGCAATACTTATTTGGGAGACTCTAAATCAGGCCCTTTTATTTCTGATTTGAGCCTTGGCGGATCGCGAACCCTTGTGTATTTCCTTCAAATTGTTTTGACGTGAACAATGTTGGGACCCTCCTCCAGGAATTCCTGCTTGGAGATCCAGATAGTTTTGAATGTGGCCAAGGAGCCCAGAATGGAGCCTCCAATCCACGGAAGAAGGTTCCTGTCGCTGGAAGCATTTATTCGAATCTTGACGTCTTTCGGGAGGGCCTTTCTAAGCTCGAAGAGGAGTCTGTCTCCAAGTCCGGGAAACATGGTGGACCCTCCTGCCAAAACTATCTGGGAGGCAAGAGTCCTCCTGATTTCCAAGTCGCACTTGTTAATGGTGTGAGTGAGGACTTCGTGGATTCCAGGATACTCGTATCCAATCAAGCTAGGCTGAAACAAGAGCTCCGGCCCTCTGAACCTTTCCTTACCCAGATATATAATCTGGCCGTCCGGAAGTTTATAAGGATAGCCTCCCATCGTTCCCCTATTGCTATTATTATTGGAGCCAGAATCGAAGGCGGAGTTCCCCATTTGGTTCTCGTCGTTTTCGTCTTTCTGGATGTTTGAGGAGACAAAGCATGCCGTTTCCTTGATATCCTTGACGATTTCCATTTCCGCCTTTGTGTGAAAGACGGTACCAGCCATCCTCAGTTGCAAATTCAGATACTCCGTCACATTCCTCCCAGCTATGTCGCTTCTGGTGATTGCATTGGTCAAAGCAAAACCCTGGTAGATTGGAACAGCGTGAGTGACGCCGTCTCCGCTATCTAAAACCACTCCCGTCGTCCTCCCAGAAGAGTAGAGCGACAGTACGGCCTGGGTGGAGATGAAGAGGGCCGGGACGCGATAAACCTCAAAAAAGACTTCAGCCATTTTTTCCCTGTGCTTGCGCGGATTCAAAGCAGCCTCAGTCAGCAACACGGGGTGTTCCTCCGAGGATGTCTTCATCTCCGAGAAACAATGTGTCCATAAAGTCTCCATATCAAACCAGTCAGTGATTATTCCATTGGTTATCGGGTGTGAAATACTTAAAATGCCCCTATTTTCTGTGCACTTACTTCCAACGAAGATGTCTCCCTCTAGGGCCCCTGCCATACATCTCTTGTACTTTGGACGGCCCACATAGCTGTTTACTATAACTCTCGGGGTCTCCTCCCCTGCAAAGCCGCACTTAATCGTCCCTGAGCCGTTATCTATGATTGTAGGTTGGCTTGTAATTACGTCGTCGTAATGAAGAGTTGCCATTTTGCCGTTTGATTTAAATTACAAGTTCACGTGAAGAAAATAGGGCCAAAGCGTTCGAATGCGTTCTGCAAAACAAAGACTCAATCAACTTAATATCATTCAAATGCCCTCAAATTGTACAGTACTTATATGTATGTATATTTATATATATAATACTCCCTAAATACTACCAGTTCCTTTCTCTCTCTTTTATCTTTCTTAATCTTGGACCGGAATTCCAAAAGGTTGTTTGTGTATTTCTCGGAATTACTTCAATTTCCACTTCCAATGGTGTGCTACGCAAGCAAAACTTCCAGCCAGTCTCACTCACTCAAACCCATACAGACCCCGAGGGAGGAAAGCGTGAAAGAAGTACAGCAAGAAATTCACCTTTAAAAAAAATATGATACCACAAAACTATTTATTTATTATTTGAACTATTTTTTAATTACATGCGCAACTACATCTGAACCCCACACGGCGCGCATGGTAACACGTGTAATATATATTTATTTCGGGTATTAAGAAAAAAACCTGCAGCACCGGTACACAAGGAAATAAATGCGGAGAAATTGAAATTTGAGGAGTTCTGTCACGGCGTTTTTTGAGGAAAACTTGGATTGAGTTTCGCATTTTCGGTGAGAGATTTTGGAAATAATTTCAAGATTAATTTGCTTCTCAAAGATTAAGGAAAAAGGGAATTAATTAAAATGAAATAAACTGCATGTGGGCCTTGCTAAAATCAATATTAAATAGTAATAACTATTGTTGTACAAGGGTAAAGGATAGGAATTTCGTCTGTAAGTTGGATCCAACATGGAAAACGCACGAGCGGAGAACTTGAATTGCGTATTTAAAAGATTTGAGTTTCAAGTCTTTGGGGGAAAAAGGCAGAACCCCAAAGGATCCGTAAACCATTTGTTAAATATTGAAAATTGGATTTGCAAAGACCCCATTTTGATTCTGCTGGACCCTCAGTATTCCAACTTACTGAAAGGTATAGAACAAGAGAAATTGAGTTGCAATATTAAAATTTCCATTGAGGTCACTCCAGGTTTACCTTTTGGAAAAGAATCTGAGACTAATAAGAAGCAAAATGGGGAGGAGGATTCAGGTGAAGCGCATAATTCCAATGTCACAACGGCGGAGTCCTCACCAATAATTAAGAACTTCCCAGGCTCGGAGGATGATTACTTGTCCGAAGAAGGAAACAGGAAATCCTCCACCTCTGAGTACATTAATCGGGTGAACTATTCAAGAATTCACAATAGTGTAAAGTCAAGCATTAAAAGACAGCTGACCAGCAACCGCTATGTCGATATTTGCAGAAACCCAGAATGGCCCTTTTTCAAGCAATCGAGCAAGGTTATTTCAAGAAATGAGCAAGCTACCGCTTGGAGCAGCAGGAGTGCAAAGGGCGATTTGCAGAATGAGGAGAATGAGAACTCAAGTTCAGATACGAAAAAATCTTCCAGAGGAAGAGCTAGGCAGTGGTTGGAATCTCTTCCAACACTATTTGATGGAGTATATACTCAAAGAAGTACTCTTGGACGTACGGCAGGTCTTGGACTTTTTTCAGACCGTCATTTCGAGAAAAATGATATAATAACTGAATTTGTTGGCTGGGTAATTGACCGTAAGGAAGCTCTTAGACTTAGATCTGAGGGGAAAGCAACCCACATTTGCGATCTAGTGAAACCTAGCCTGTATTTGGATGGAGAAAAAGATCCAAAGCCATTTATTGGGGGAGGGTCGTTTGCGAATGATGGAAGCACATTTTTAGGAGGTCCTGGTAACAATTCCAGGTTCTGGAAATGGTATGATGAGAGGGAGGGGAGATCTAGAGTCTTCCTCAAAGCGACTCAAGAAATCAACCCAGGAGAGGAAATTTTTGTGGGGTATTGTAAGGACTACTGGCTTGACTTTGCGAAAAAAGAGATTAATAAAACACCGAGCAAGAATAATTCAACAGATTGTTCAAAGGGAAAGCGCAAAGATTTAAATGAGAAAGAGAGCATATACAACTTTAAAGGCAAAAAACGTCCCAAATCAGAGCTAGGTTCTCTTTGTTCAAAAATTTGAATTCTGAGAACTGCCCAATTTAATGAATACAAACTGGGAGCGAAGAACCCAAAGTAACGAATAGAATTAACCTGATAAAATTTGTTATATTAGTAGAAAAAAAAAAAAAATAGAATTTCTACCATTCTCAGATGATTATGGCTTTTAATTGGGATATACCGAAGCTAAGACCAATGACTGCAAAGTCCCGAAATGTGTGCTCTAAACTCCGGAACCACTTTTCTATATTAAGTTCCCAAGATAAAAAGAACCATCAAAGGCAAAATATTGGATTAATTTAGTATCTCACATTTGAACAGCTACTTTTGGGATCTGTAATTGGCGTTGCATACCTGTATTAAACTTATTTAATATTAAACTAATATAAGGTAACTATAGTGAAATAAAGTAGTATAAGTGATACATGGTGGGGGAGGTTTGGGGCGTTAATTTGTACAGTTATTCGTCCTTGTATCTTTGTTTTCGATGGTCTTGCTGGAATCGTTATTTTTGAATTCGGAAAAAGATTTCAAATCCAGAAGGTTCTTTTCGGAAAGCTCCTTATTTAGGCACTTTTCATAGATCTCCCATTCGATCTTACAGGGCTTCTCGAATTTACCAGATAAAAGACCATTCTTAAGCCATTGACTAAAGCACTCGTCGAAATTTTTCTTTTCTTGAATACAGGACTTCATCTCTAAATAAATCCGTGAAAATTTTAAAACTATTAGCTAGTCTCTAAAAAACAACTTCTCAGTTTTAACGGTCTAAAATTCAACTTTTAAGAGTCGCAGTTTTTAAACAACTCTTGACCCTGGCGGGAAGGTCAAGTTGCTCTTTATTCCGGATCTGAGTGCAAATTAAGGAACAGTCTAGTGAGGTGAAGGAGTGGAAATAAATCAAGATAGAAAGTAATGAAGCATTCTCCAGATAAAGACAGAGATAGGTGTCCGTACCTTTCTAGCATTGACAGGAGTGTGTTGGATTTTGACTATGAAAAGATCTGCAGCATAACACTTAAGGAAGAGCATATTTATTGTTGTTTGGTTTGTGGAATGAATTTCCAAGGGAAAGGAAAAGACTCAGTGGCATACAGACATTCTTTGGAAATGAGCCACCACTTGTTCATTGGCTTGTCAGACTCCGATATTATTTGTTTACCAGATGATTATGAGGTTAAGGAGCATTCATTGGAAGATATTAAAGGGTATCTTCACCCAAGATACGACGAAAAATGTATGCTGACTCTCTATACTCCATCAAGAACATTTGACGGAGTGGAATTCCATCCTGGTTTTATCGGCCTTAGTAATTTTGGTAACAATGATTCACTGAACTCCATAATACTAGTTTTAACACAGATTACTCACTTTAGAAACCTTTGTCTAAGCTATAAGCTTTATGATAAGGAGATAGAGAACCGTATTTCAGACCCCCTTCTCTTTAGTATAATAGAAGCCATTCAAAAGATCTTTAATCAAAACAACCTTAAAGGGAAGTTCTCTCCTTATAGCCTAGTAAAGATTGTCGAAATAAAGTCCCAAGGAAGGTTCCCATTTTCAAAAACTGCTTCAACTGGCAATTCTGTCTCTTCAAATTCCGATATATTTAAAAATTCAGCAATACAAGATACTCCATTGATTGACCCAATGGCACTTTTAACCTGGATAATACACCACTTAAAAAAAAGAATAGATAAATATCTCCGAGACTTTCAACTTCAATTTCTTCCTGAATCTGAGGCAATTCATAAGACTAGCAATAATGTTCTTACGGCCTGTATTCAAGGGGAACTTTGTAGCAGAACTTATAAGGCGTCCAAAACCACCTCTTCCCAGAGTTCTGACCCAATTAAAACAAAGAAACAAACCAAAAAGTCCGAGCCAAACAAAGTGGAGGGAAGCTTACTATTTAACTGTATTTCTTTAAATCTACCGTCCATTATTGAAGCCACCTTAGGAACAAGCACTAAGGACCACTCAGATGACTCCAGATTTGTCTCCCAAATCCCGATATACCAGCTTTTGGACTTAAAGTTTCTTCATTCCTCAAAATCCCCCTTGATTTGGAAGTCTCCTTATTACCTTTTTATTCACTTTACCAGATTTTCAAAGTCCTCTATGAATATTGAGAAAAACAAAACTCTTGTTTCATTTCCGTTGATTGATTTGGATCTTGCTCCTTACATGCATCCCGACTCCATTTCCTTAAACCCAATTACTAAATATAATTTAATTGCAAACATTTCTTTTAAAGGCTCTCTTAAAAATGGTAAATTCTTGACTCAGCTACTTCATCCGATTAAAAACGAATGGTTTGAAATTGAAGATTCTAATGTCCAGATAGTGCTTCCCCAGGCGATACTACTTAATGAGGCCTACATTCTCATGTATAAAAGGTCTGACATTCAATAGTTCCTTCGACTCGTAAAAAATTACAAAGTGCAAACTTTCCCGCAATCTGCATGAATTTTGCAGCCCCACTGTCGGACTACTTGTTGTTTTAAAATTAGATCCTTGCTTAGGAAAAGGTTTGGGTAGGAAATTAGCTGAGTAAAAAGTTATGACGCTTTCTTTGATTTAATATTGGCGTACACTCTTTTACGGCATCCCTTTTCACTGTATGTAGTGTTATCATTCATTGATGAGATGGCGGTAACTTTCTTTGAAATCAGCATTATGAAACTGGACTTAATGTACTTTTCAAATCGTGGTAAATGCAAGAATGGACGAGCTAAATAATAGGAAGACTGATATTGAAAAAGAAGTTAACGAGCTGATGGAGTTTTTAAATTCTTGTGGCCCTGATGTCGGATTAAAAGGGAATCTAGTAGACGATGAAGGATTTCCAAGGTCGGATGTAGATTTGTACGCGGTGAGAAGAGCAAGAAATAGAATAGCCGTACTGAATACTGACTATACTAGAGTTATGAAAGAGATCGAGGAGAGGCTGTTTGATATTCACAGTAGAGAGAAGATTTATGTACCAGTAAATAAACCAACAAGCCAACAAAGTGCAGACGGAAATGCAAGTTCCTTTCCTTTTGGATTTGTAGATAGTGTATTGGAAGATTCACCAGCTTTTCTAAGTGGGATGAGACCGGGTGATTTGATTTTAGAATTCGGTGATTTGAAGTCTGAAGTCGAGTTGGTTTCACAAGAAGAATCGAAAAAACAAATATTAAGAGTCTCAGAAATTATACTTAATAATTTGGAAAAACCAATTAAAGTTGTGATTTTAAGAAACAAAACTAAGCAATTAGAAGACCTATTAACCAACTACTCAATAAATAATGATCACTCAGATCTCGGTTATAAATCTCTGGACTTGAGCGAGTTGGAAAGAAGAGATCTATGGTTAACTCCCAAAGAATGGAACGGATCCGGATACCTGGGTTGTCATATGGCTTATTTCCGTAAATTTGCAGAAATGTGAGATCAGTTAGTATTTCGTTCTAATAAAGATAATAAGGTCTTAAACAATAATACTATAATTAACTAATAAATATTACTAGTCTCGTGTTATTGTTAAATTCGTATTGCTATCTGCTTCCCATGGCTTCTATTGCCCAATGCTAGGGAATTAGTCGAACAGAGAGAAACCTAAATCACCCTCTTCTTCCTCCTCCTCTTCTTTCTTCTTCTCCTCCTTAGGTGCCGCAGCCTCTTGGCCGGCAGGAGCACCGCCAGAGCCAGCTACAGGAGCAGCAACTGAGGCAGCTCCGCAACTAGAAACAATGTCGCTGACACTGACTCCAGATAAGGCCTGAGCAAATAAACCTGGGAAATATGGCTCAACAGAACCTCCTGCTGCTGCGATAATCTTCTTAATGTTCTCGGAAGTGACTGGGACACCACCATCCGACAATATTAAAGCTGCATAAGAGCAAACCAGTTCCTGGACCTGGGCTTGTGGTAAATCGTTAATTGAAACAGCTGCCATCTTGGATTATTAAATTAACCAACAAAGCGTTTTAAGCTATTTTAAACTGAAGATTCAATTATTTGAGAAGTTTTAAAAGAGATCTCAGCCTCGTCTATTTTTTCTATTGTTAAAATATTTTGTTCTATACGTAACTTACAGTAGTCTTTTTATTTGTACTACTTATGGTTAAATTAGACTTTAGTTGTATTATATTTCATTACTAACTTTCCGTTCGAGACGTCTATACTACTATTAATTTTATTCCTATTTTAACCGGCAACTTTTTTTTTACGCGTCTCGCCATTAGGGGGCGAATTGCAATTAAAAAAAATATGGCGGGATGTTTTGCGGGAACATATAGTAATCACATGTTATTAATAAGTAGGTAATTTGAGAAATTTAAGAGAAAAAGAATAAAGAATATAATTGAATTAATAATAAAATGTAGAGTCCCTGTGAAATGTATTTTACTTGCGCTAAAAGGCGAATGTGTGCGTATATATACTGGTGAATACCAGAAGATTACTTTTTTTTGGCAGTTTTACGAGTTAATAAGGCTTGTGCTTCGAGGAGTTCTCTTTTTAACTCATCAATCAATTTAGAGTCGCCGGGAGAGTTCGTTTCCAATGTTTTGATTTGGTTTTCAAGAGCTAGAATCAGTAACTCATAAAGTTTGGTTTCGTCCATCTTTATTAGGTTGGAGTAACAAGGCTTGTTTTCAACAGGTCTAAGATCATGAGCAGCTCCCTTAGAATCTCTAAAAACTCCTTTGTACTCCGAAAGTTCGTAGACTTTAGAAAACCCCTCTTCATCTATTTCGGGGGCCTCTTCCCAATCCTCAATATCAACGAGTCTAAGCTTTTTTTCTTTAAGTAAAGCAGGGTAGTCGGTATCTGGAGGGGGCCAATCCGGAAGGGCGTGCCACCATCTACAGAGAATAGCTGCCACTAAGATCTGCTTGTGATCGCGGTCTCTACGTGGCACGTATGCAGTACTTTCACCTTCGTCTGAAGATTCGTCCTGTGAGCTTTGGGTCTTTTCTTTAATTGTTTGTTTTTTTTGAGTTGAGGTCTTTTGCTTGGTGTTGTTTGTCTTGCTCGTTGATTTTGCCTTTGTCTTTATACTGCTTTTATTGGCTTTTGGTTGCTTTATGCTGGCTCGCTTACTATTTGTTTTTTTTGTTCCTGACCTTAAAGGAGTCCCACTCTCGGACTTTATTAGCTTTATTTTTTTTGTTGAGGAAGAAGAATCAGAAAATGAATCAGAGTCCGAATCTTCTTCTTCAGAAGGCTCCGAAGAAAATTCGGAAGATTGAGAGTCCGATTGCTGTGATTGAGAATTCCCCATTAACTTTTCACCTTCTTCACCAGAATTCCCTCCTTCACTGCTGCTATCTGAGTTTAGCACTCTCCTAGACCTTGCTGATTTGTTCATTATTATCCGTGGGGTTGATTCTTTAGATGAGTACTCCCTCGTTTGAACAGTTAATTCCATGTTACTTTCTTGTGTGCCAGAAACATCATCATCGTCAGTTGACAACCGCCTTTTCCTTCCAGATATGCTTAAATTGAGCTCAATTGCATTATCCACCATGTTCTTGTGAATATTTCGCAATTATTTTTATTTTAACCAAACTTTGTTTAAAGATTATCAGCCGATAAATTCAAGAATGAGCGCCTTTTTCGTATTATTCAGATTATCGACTATTAAGAATGAAATGCAATATTTAAAAATATTAGATTCATTATTTTACAACAATTTGTTTGTTGTGTTTATAGCCTGGTAGTTTAGTACTTTAGGGGGACCCACTTTTAAGTCTAGTGGTGTATAATAATCGTTTAAACTTATTCAAATGTTCACTAGTTGTATATATTTGTTTATACGACCCTTTATGAATCATTCTAATCTGGTCGGACAATATGCAAGTATATATGCTTCTAAATAACCTATTGGACAGTATTTTTGCAGTTAAACTCTCAATGGTTAATTAATTAGTAATAATTGTGCTTCCTAGATTACTAATTAGTTCTGCAGACATTGAATAAAAGGACTTTTTATGCGCACCAATTTTTCATTTCATATATATATATATATATTATATACTGCATCTAAATAACTACTGCATGTGGACCCAGCAACGTTATTTGAGAAAAAAAAATCTATTGTGTACGATAATCGGTAAATAAGGAAAAGGCAGGCAAAGAATACATAATATTAACGTAATTAAAAAGGCTCCTTCAAATAGCATATGGAAAGCGTGGTAAATGGGGTTAATTGAGTTATTGTCATGAATTCACTACCTTACTTTGGAGCAAGGTTGAAAAAGTGCCGAGATTACTAAATTTTTGGCGGGAGACTGGAAGTCTATAAAGCAGTCTGAAAAATATAAACTTTATGTAAATATGCGAATTAGTTGAAAATGACGGAGGGTGTTGTGAATTTGGGGGACTATGTTGTACTGAGGGAAATTACAGGTGCGCAAAAGCTTATTCACATTAAAGAGGGTTCTCAAGTGTTTTATATTGGAAAGTACAGTATTAAGGGGTCTGATATAATTGGAAGGGAATACTATACTACATTAAGTCTTGAAGATGGAAGATGGGAAATTGGGTCAACAATTAGTAGTGAAGAGGTCCTCAGAGATATATTAAATGAGGATAAAGAGGGCATCAGAAGTGATTTTTCAGAGGAGAGTCACATTCCACCAACAAATCTGACAGAAAAGAAGAGGGTAAGATTCAACCCGTTATTAGGTCGCGAAATTGAGGCCGAGTCGGAAAATTCAAGTGTTGAAGATGAAATTCTTGAGCAAGGCAGTGATTCAGAGAGAGTGAAAAGAAAAAGAAATGAAATATTGATGGAAAGTAAGGGAAATGACGGCAATTTAATTAGGTCTTTGGCATTATCTAGTGCCTCATTTAAAAACAAAACCAACTTTTCGAAAGAAAAATACATCAAAAAGCTTCAACTGAGATATCTAAAGCATTTGGTTATATTACCCTGCACACTGTTAAATGTTACTGAAACCTTGAGTTGTCAGCCGAATATCCGCTCTGACAAATTAAGTCCTAACTCTGTGGGTCCTAGGTGGGGACAATGCACCGTCAGAATAGAAACCATTGGAAATATACTTACTCATGGCCATATTCATTCAGAAAGTAGAGTCTTACTATATGATAATTTGAGTAACGGACTGGTTGGAGGATCCATTTATCGTCATATAAAATCTGGATCTGGAACAGGTGGTTTGTTTGACATTTCAATGAATAAGCTAACTTTTGATACTATTGAGGGTCACTTTAACGGGAAACTTGCTCTAAACTTCGAAGCGCTATCAAGAGACCCAAATCCAAAAACCTCTTGTTACTCAATACCAATTTCTGCTTTGGAAGCCTTTTACAAAATGAGAACGGAACTTTCTGACTTTTTGGTTCAGGAGGAATATATCGGAAATTTAAACATTCAACATGAATGGCTTAACACTAATATTAACACAAACTCCAAGTCCGAGCTGAGCCTTGAAAAGTCCCAACTTAAGAAGAAGAGAATCTTCAATAGAATACAGGTACTAGAATCACTATATTCCCAAGGAGCTGATACCGTCATTTTAGTCATTGATCAGGTAAAATGGCAATCATGCGCTTATAACGCAAACAAGACTAAAGATCACAAAGAAGAGGATGCCAAAAGAGAAGGGAGCACTCATTTTGAAGGAAAGGCCAAGTATTTCGATATTCAGACCTTAATTCAGACAACTCAGGAATACCTTTCACCTGGAGGAAAACTCGTTATATTTACTCCCTTCATGACAACAGAATTACTTCAAATTCACCAAGATCTTATTTTGTCTACCAGAGTAGAAGACCCTAAGTTCCGCCCCTTTGTCGGAATTAAGCTCGAGGAAACTTTTATTAGGGAACACCAGATCATTCCTCAAAGGACCCATCCAACTATGGATGCGAATCTCCCCATCTTCTCCGGCTTTCTGCTGTCGGCGATTCGTATTACCTAATTTGGTATTTTATTCCCAGCTTCTTGTTCATATTTAACGATGCATATATAATTATTCATCCATTCCCTCTTTTTTCTTTTGAATACCTTCATATCTCTTGCATGCGCTTTCTCCCCATATCGGCTGTTTTTGTCATTACACTGCAAGTACAATTCTGACACGTATGGCGGCAAAGCCCCGCACAAATTATAGATAAATTACATGCAGAAAATTGTCAACTGGTAAATATATTTTGATACATTAAATTTAAAAAAAAAGAGAAAAACGGAGGATTTAACCAGATTCAAACCTCTGGTGGAGACCACTACTTAGTCACTATCGTGGAAAAGTACTCTCCATTGGAGGAAAGAAAGGCCTCAAGCCTGCTGGAAGCCGAGCTCTGTGGTCTTTACAGAAAATTCTAAAGCGGGAAATTGCTCACTTGTGGTTATTTTACTCAAAAGTAGGACTGGAGAATGAGTGAGCTAGATTCTTGGAACCGGAAATGGACAACTTTGTGGCGCTGGACCCGAATCTACGTGCATTTTAAGAAGTCCCAGGTTCGCGCGAGGAATCCTCTTGAGGAAGCAAGATATGCTTATTGGAGCGAAGAACATTCGCA
This sequence comes from Cryptosporidium felis, assembly GCA_014529505.1. NCBI lineage: Eukaryota > Apicomplexa > Conoidasida > Eucoccidiorida > Cryptosporidiidae > Cryptosporidium > Cryptosporidium felis. Next base: position 42,285 of record JABXOJ010000007.1, read on the forward strand.
ATTCGCGGAGTTTGCCTGGAAAAATATACTGGAGTTGCATAGATGGTGGGCGAGGGTGGGCCACTTTTTATCAACGAGGACAGAACTCCTTCCAAAGGAGTGTGTTCCGTATTTGGAGGGACTACAGGATATGATTCCATCCTTTGAGTGGGGATTGATGGAGGAAATTGTGGCCGAAGAATTGGGGCCTGACTGGAGAGGGAAGTTTGAGGAAACAAGCGAGGCACCAATAGCCTCCACTTCAATAGCTCAAGCCCACAAGGGAGTTCTGAAGAGTGGGGAGAAAGTGCTATTGAAGATCCAGAGTCCAAATATCAGGGAGGTCTTGAGTCAAGACATAAATTGCCTGGCTCAGTTAAGTTGGGCATTTGGGTTCCTGGAAAAGGCCACCGATTTTGAGCTGCCCTTCTTGGAGGAATGGCAAAAGCTAGTGAACAGCGAGCTGGACTTGTGCTCCGAGCGGAGAAACCTCGCCAAAGCCTATGAAATGTTCAGAGATTCGGGCATTCAAATTAAAATTCCAAAGATATTTCCCGAGCTCTCTGGCAAAAAAGTGTTGACTATGGAATTTTTAGACGGCTTTAGAATAACTGATAAAGAAATGCTCAGGGAGAAAGGAATAAAGTATAGGAGGGAGCTTCTGGAGATCTTGTGTGATTCCTTCGCATACCAGATCCATATTCACGGCTTTTTTCATGTAGATCCCCATCCAGGGAATGTTTTTGTGGTATATGACCAGGAAACTGCAAAGTACGTTCCTGCAATATTGGATTGGGGACCGGTGGTTGAGTTTGAAAAGAAAACGCAGATTGCTTTTTCCAAGTAAGTTTTCGGGACTTTTCAATGGTTTCCAGAGTTTCTCAACATTTCTCTTGCGTTTTTAGGATGGTGTATTGCCTTTACAATTTGAATTTGGTGGGCTTTATGGAGGCCTTAGAGGAGCTGGGGTTCTGCTTCAGAGGCCGGGATGAGGGCTCCATTTCGGACCCGGAGATATGTATGGATGCGCTGAGACTTGTTTTCAGAGACACTGAAGTGGATGCGACAGAATGGAACGCTATAAGGGTAAGTTTTCTGGCTTCCGAAGATCCGAAGGACGCGGGGGAGGGGCCTTTTTATCCATTGGCCAGCTTCACTCCTTTACCCTCCCCCTGGGAGCCTTTGTTGCGATCATTTCTGATTACTCCTCCTCTAGGAGTCCGCCTACTTGGCTTACAAGTCAACGACGGAATTTGGAGGTTTAAATAGCGGGAATACTAGGTTTGGGAGTTCCCTGGAGAATTGGCCTACGGAGGTGGTGTTTTTCGTAAGGGTTGTTTCCCTAATAAACGGCATATCTGCGGATTTGGGCGAGAGGATACCTTTTTTGAAGATTCTCTCAAACAGGGCCCAGGAGCTCCTGTTTAAAGAGTCGTTTCACAAAGGAGCGACTAGGTGCTTAAAGCCACCTCGCACCAAGGAGTCGGCGAGAGAGGGATTTAGAAATAAGTTCGAGAAGAGGTTATGGGAGTACGCTAAAAGGGTGGCAACTGAGAGTGGAGTTCTGGGACTACAGATAACGGTGGTCAAGGAGGGAAGGCTTTTGGGACAGGTGAGCTTGGGAAGAAAGAGGGAGCTGAGTGGGGATTTGGTTGACGAGAGCACTCTATTTAGCGGCTTTTTTTTGAATATTGGGCTTTTGGTTGCCGGGATACTCTTGTGCGTGGAGAGGAAACTTATTGCGTTGGATGATCCGGTCTGCCACTATTGGGACGGCTTTATCAGGTACGGTAAAAGAAACGTCACTTTAAGGCACATATTGGAGCACAGATCCGGCATAGGGTCCTTCTTCCCGGAGGACTTGCACTTCCTGACGCTTCTCGACTATCGGAAGATGACGGATTTGATTCAAGACTCCCACCTTGAGGGCCCTGCTGGCGTTAAGACAAGATACTGTCCTTTTCTCATGAGTTGGGTGCTCTCCGAGCTCATTTCCCTGGTGTCGGAGCAGCCTGCTCCGGCATTTATTTTTGAGAACCTGATTGCCCCTCTCGGCCTGCAGGACGGCATGAAGGTGTATTGCTCCTCTCTGGGGGCGGAAGAAGGGATGTGCAGCTTCGAAAAGGGAGGCCCGAACCGCTCGGCGCCTCCCTCGCCCTTCTCTCTTTCCTCCCCCTCCTTCGCCTCATCCCCGTTCTTTTCCCAGCAGACCTTGGGGGAGAGTTTTGCGGGATTGTCCAGCCTGGGGAGCAAGATAAGGCAGAGCGCGATAGACGCGGCCCCGATGATCGGGGACCTCGGGGGGATCATCATGCGGAAGCTGGCCCCGGAGAAAGAGAAGAGAGCGGCGGAGGCCCCCCGGGAAGAGGGGGGGGAGACCGAGGAAAAGGAGGCCGGAACGAGGGAGGGTGAGGCGGAGAGACTTGCACTGGTGGCCAGAAACATAGAGTTTACGTCAATTTCTCACGGACAGATTGTGGAGAAGCTCCGGTCTCTCGCGGCTCGCCCCGTCCGGAGGTCCGAGTCCCCGTCCCTGTTCTCCCCGCCCCCGAGGCTCCTGTCTGCGCTCCAGGCCCTCTTGCGGAGGCCGTGCGTCTTTGACCCCTTGGCTAGCAACTCAAAAAGGGGGCTGGGGAGCTGGGTGCCGTCTGCGAGTGGGAGGTTCACCTCGGCCTCTCTGGCGAGATTCTACCACCTCCTCGCCAAAGGCGAGCTCGTTTCGAAAGACCTGGTGAGGCAGATCGCCGCGGAGGACGGAGGCGCTCCCGGCCTCGTCTCGGACAACTCTCTCCAGGGACTAGTTCTGACCCTCGGAGGTCCCAGAAGGTGGGCCCTCGGGTTCCAGATCTTGGAGTGCGAGCGGGAGCGCCGCCACTCCCCCGGGCGCTCCTCGGCCAGGGGATTTGGCCACTTGGACCCGGGAGGAAGCCTCGTCTTCTGCTTCCCGGACCCGGATCTGGACCTTTCCGTGGCCATCCTCACCAACGACTACCGGAGGGGGCCCCGGGCATCCCGGCCCATCTTGGGCCACGTTTTGCGCAGCTTTGGCCTGGCTCCGGAGAGCCACGTCCCGGTGCTGCTCCAGTGAGGGCGGCGGCCGGGACCGTGCAAACTCCGGATTTCAAGGACCCTCGGAGGCGGGAGCCCCCGGAGCAGGTTAAATTTTCGGTACCTGGTAATGCACAAATCCCGGCCGCTTTCACAGTATACTTGCGCCCACACGGTCCCGGCCAATGCCGCTGCCCAAGGGTCCGTTCTCGAAGACAAGATCGCCGGAGGAAGAGGAGCTCTCGGCCCTGTTTCCGCTGTTGTCCGAGTTCTCGGCGCTCGACTGGGTCCACCTGGGAGGCGAGCCGACCTCTATGGTGGAGGACGAGGAGACGGAGACCGGGGGCTGCAGGCAGGGATGTCCTGCGCCGGGAGTCCGGGACGGCTCCTGGAAGAGCCGCCTCTCGTCGAGGCCCTCCGCCTTTACCGGGACGAAGCCCCCCGACGAGAGGCCGGGGGCGAACGTCTGGGGAAGCAGGAGCGGGGACGAGGACGCGCTGGTGCTCGTGGTGGCGGTGCCGACCGGCCCCGGTGCGGGGGACTTGTGGGCCTGGTGAGAGAGGCCCAGCTCCAGCTCCGCGGCGGCGCCCCTGATCAGCTTGGAGTCGCAGAGGAACTCGTCCTTTGTGGAGACGAGTCTGAAGGGCTCTCCCTGCTTCTTCATCTCCTTCCGCAGACTCTCCCTCGTGTTGGGTCCCAGCCCGGTCTTGGCCTTTTTCCTCTCCATGTTGCAGGGGAGGTCCATCCAGCAGGAGAACTTCTCCTTGGCCACCATCCTGAGCCCCGCTGGCCTCTTCCGGGGCTCCTCCTCTCCCTCGCTCTTCCTCCCCTCTCCCTCCGGGCCGAGACAAGGAGCCTCCTCGAAGACGCTCGCCAGGATCTCCGGCAGGGCCAGCCCCAGGCCGGAAGCATCTTGGAGGTCGGGGAGCGGCAGCCTCTCGTCCTGCGGGGTCCCCGCGGCCCCGGACGCCGGCAAAGGCCCGGACCCGGAGCCGCTCTTGGAGGCCGTCCTCCTGGACCTGAGTCCATGGAGAGCGGCTCCTCCCTGGCCACCCCCGGGGCAGTTCTCGTTCCCGCTGTAGCAGTAGTCGGAAGGGTCCCCTCCGCCGCCCCCTCCCAGGGGAGGGAAGGGGACGAAGGCGAACTTCCCGGAGAAGGCGGGGAAGTAGTCCCTCACCAGGCACGGGACCGTGGAGACCGTGAAGTGCAGGTGCTGCATCCTGTTCAGCTCCGACTGCGAGACGACGGAGTGCCCCTTGAGGTGGCAGTCCTGCGGAAGGGAGAGAGTCTTGGACGCGGCGCCTCCTTTTCTGTCCCGTCCGATGGTTGCCTCGGCCCCTTCCTTTGCGAAGCTTAGGTTGGGGTTCAGGTTTTGGATGTCTCCCAGGGAGTCCTGGCCGCCCTCGACCGCGGAGAGCAGCCCGGGGGCCTGGAGTCTGCAGGAGTGCCTCGCTGCTCCCGCCGCCGCCCCTCCTCCGCCGAAGCCTCTCCCCGTGCTCCCCGGGACTCTTCTGCCGGTTCTCCTGCCACCAGGATTGGGGTTCGAGCCGGCGTCCGACGAGAGTGTCAGCCCGTCTCTCCCGGCAGCCTCCGGCTGACCGGAGACGCCGGCCAGGGCTCCCGCCTGCAGTCCCAGTGCTGGCGGCGCTCCACCTCCGCCTCCCGTTCCTCCGATCCCCGGGCCCGAGGAAGGCGCCCCGAGCGGGAACTGCTGCTCCAGTGCTTCATTTTTTCGCTTCCCCAGGTGGGACTCTCCGTCCTGCCTCGAGCTCTTGCCCGTTTTAATTCCTCTGATTGCGGAAGCGCTTAGACCAAGAACGGCTCGCAGCTCATCTCCTATAGCCGGATCGCACAGGCCCGGTGCTCCTCCGCCGAACCCCCCGCCGGGCTGTCTCGCGACTGTCGGGAGCTGACTGGGCCCGAGCGCAGCGGCGGTACTTGTACTTGTCCCGGATGTCCCGGGGGCTCCTCCCGTCCCCAGCAAAGCGGGGTTCAAGACCAAAGGCCCGGCCGGCTGTTGCAGCTGATGCTGAAAGTGCTGCGGAACTGGCTGGAAGCCCGGATGCACGCCGAGGGAGGCCTGCAGGTGAGCAATGTGCGGGGGAAAGGCCTGTATGCCGTGGATGCCCTGGAAGCCGCCCAGACCCTGGAAGCCGAGGTGAGGATGCACGAGGAAGTGCTGCTGAGGCTGTGCCGGTTGCTGGGGCTGCTGCTTTTGCTGTTGCTGCTGCTGCTGCTGGCCAAGGTAAGCGGCGGCCAAGGCCCAGTCCTTCATCTGCTGTCTCTGCAACATCTGCTGGTGCTGGGCAAGAGCGAGCAGGTGGAGCTGTTGGAAGGCCTGTTGCTGCTGTTGCTGCTGCTGCTGCTGCTGCTGCTGCTGCTGCTGCTGCTGCAACAACAACCTCTGCTGCAAAAGCCTTTCCTCCTCCTCGCGCTCCTCCCCCCTGGGTCCGCCCCCCGGGCCTCCCGCCCCGCCGTCCTCTCCCCTCTCCTGGCCTCCCTTCCCATTTGCGCCCTCCGCCCCCGCCGCGGCCGACTGGGAATCGGGGTGCGTCCCGGAGCTCTGCCCTGGAAATCCGGAACACCCCTCTCCGCCGAAGCTGAGGCCGGTGCCTCCGCCAACGCCGCTTCCCAAGCCGCTCAGGTGCTGCAGGCTCTGGATCTGCCGCTGGGCCTGGAGAAGCTGCTCCTGAATGACTTGTTGCTTCGACGGCTGGGGGGGGGCCTGGCCCGTCCCCACCTTGGGGAGAACCGGAATCAGCCCCAGCGGAGTCAGCGCCATTGTGGGCTGGGGAGGAACGCAGGCCTGCCCACCACCCCTTCCTCCCGCGCCCCCGAGACCCAAGTCCTCCAGCGGAAACAAGCCTCCCGTCTGAATCAGCGACTGGATCTGTCTCTGCAGCCCGGGAGGGTCTTCCGCGGTCCCTCCCCCGGGTCCCGCCTGGCCCCGAGTTTTGCTGAATTCCTGAAGAATCACCTGAGCCGCCGCTGCCTTGAGCGACTCCGAGGAGGACTTCGTCGTGCCTGCCTCCAGTCCCCCCGGAAGAATCTTCTGCTCCTCCCCCTCGAGCCCCTCCCTCTTCGCCCCATCCTCTCCCGTCCCCTGCGACGCCTCCGTCCTCCTCAGTGTCTGCTGGCCGACAGGTGCGCCGCAGCCGCCCCCCGCAACGCCGCCCCCGAACGCGAATGGGAACGGTATGCCGTTCATCCCTACTTGCTGCTGAACCAGAAAGGGACTGGGGTGGCTCGCCGGCGCCAAGGGAGCCCCGTGCAGCTGAACGGGCCCCGGTGCGGAACCGTGGCCGATTCCCACCCCGGGCCCGGAAGCCGCTCCCGTTACCGCGGGCTTCGCGTTCGTACTGCTCGAATTAAAATTTCCGTTACTACTGCCACTGCAAGTGCCAATCATTCCATTGACAGGAATCAAACCTTGAGCTGAAATGCTTTTGTTTTCCATCTTGTTTGAATCTTCGCGTGTATTTCTGCATATATACGCCTCATACATATACGCAAGTGACTATATAGCGGTGCTAGTTCCCCGGATCGCACACATAAATACGCCTATGCTCGTACAACTGGGTTAGTTCAGAAAGTGGCACAGAGCAAAAGGGGAGGCCTATTTACATATGCGCTTACTTCCAAATAAGTCACCCCCAAAGTGGCCTTCTTTTGTGTAGTGTGCCCGGTGTACGCTTACGCAGTTTTACTGACGAACAAGTAAATAGTGGTGTATATATGTGCATACACGCAGTGACCTTCAGTTAATGTATCGTATTTCCAACGGTATCCTTGTTCTTGTTATCTCGCTCAAAAACTTTAAAATAGCATTAATTTTGACTCATCTAGACCTTGTTCCCACAGCCTTAAAAGAAATTTGCATGTACTAGCAAGCGTATGAATAAATGAACATATTTCTCGCAGCTCCGAATTACTCACGGACGCAGTTGTATCCCAGCCTATTTTAAGTCCGTCAGTCAGTTAGTACTTGCCCAACTCTCACACAATTTAATATTTTCCCCGAGACTTGTTTCTATACGTATATTTATATAGGCAAATGTAATTAGTTGCTATTACAATTGCCCCTCTACTAATAATGTTTTCTTCCCGTGACCCTCCTATTTCAAATACCACTCTTGATATTTTCCCAAACCTAAATCAAGCCTGTGCATACGCATTATTTGTCTATTAGCTATTTACCTCATTGCTTAATTTGCCTGAATTTCAGATACCAGAAAGCCGGAGCGAGCCCGCCCAGCTCCGCCGCCCCTCTTAATATCTTAACCTGCTCCCGCAGGCTCACCTTGTTCGCAGAAAGCCGCCTCAACTGCGACCTTCGAGGGGCGCAGCGGCAAAAAGGCGTGTGTCTGCAGGTCCGGAGCCGTGCGTTTCGCTTGTTCGCCCAGCCCCGGTTGTCCGCTCAGCCGCCGCTCCAGTCCCCGCCGCCCTCCGCAGAGCATGCGCAACCATCGCTTAACGCGCCAATGTCAAAACGGAAGTTCGGCGAAGGGCTTGTGGGTGCGCAGAGGAGCCGAGGGACTGCAAGAGCAGGGAGAGAGTCCGGTGTCTTCGAAGGCACGTGCGGGCCGATTGAGTCCGCGGGGCGGCCAGGAGCGTCCCTCGGCCCTTCGCGAATCCGCCTGGCGTCTTCCTGAGCAACAATGCTCTTCCTCCTTCCTTCCCCTTCGGGCTCTCCCGGACGTTTGGCGCCCTTAGGAACTTGTCGAAGAAATCCGCGAAAGGACCCGCGAAAAACCCGCAAGAGAGCCCGCGAAAAAAACCCGCGAAAAACCCGCAGAAGAGCCGCGAAAAAACCGCGAAAGGGCCCGCAAAAGAGCCGCGAAAAACCCGCAAGAGAGCCCGCGAAAAAAACCCGCGAAAAACCCGCAGAAGAGCCGCGAAAAAGCCACAAAAGAGTCCGCAAAAGAGCCGCGAAAGGACCCGCGAAAAACCGCGAAAGAGCCGCGAAAGGGCCCGCAAAAGAGCCGCGAAAAACCCGCAAAAGAACCCGCGAAAAAACCGCGAAAGGGCCCGCAAAAGAGCCGCGAAAAACCCGCGAAAAAACCGCGAAAGAGCCCTCAAAAGAGCCGCGAAAAAACCCGCGAAAAACCGCGAAAAACCCGCAGAAGAGCCGCGAAAAAACCACAAAAGAGTCCGCGGAAACTTCCCGGAAATCGGCCTTCTCGCCTTTTCTCTGGGAGTTCGAGGGAATGCGGGGGAAGAAAGAAGTAGGGGCTGTGGAGCACGAGCGAGCCCACCCGAGACCCAATTATCTCCGCCGCATCTCCCACTAATACCGCCTGGTCTTTTATTCCCGGACGGCCGTGCAAAGTTCCTGAGACGAAAGGCGCCAATGCCGATTCAAATAATGTCAACGTGATTAGTTCAAGGACAAAGTGTAATGTATATGCAGTATGTGAATACAAATGTATATTGTATATAATATACATATGAATATATATATATATACATATATATATATACATATATATATATATATGAATAATAAATATAAATAATATATATGTATACATATATTGCGCAATGACGTCTAAATCGTATTGTTTAACGGAAGGAGCCTACAATACGTACTTTGGCAATACGAGCATTTGACTTTCCAGACGTAACTTGGAGGCCCGAAGATCGAGTAGAAGTCTTGATAAATAGGACAGCTACCTGAGCATTATTATGTTTAACTCGCTTCGTTACTCCGTTTCTTGAAGAGCAAACCTGGTGGTTGTAGGGCCGCCGCAAAGCATTGAAAAGAACAAGTTTTGGACAGTTGTGTGATTCGAATAAATCGCCAATATTTTGACTGTGGCTCGTCACTCCAGGGACGTCCTTCGCATCCTTCCCCTTATTCAACAGAGAAACCCAAGACTTCACTGTTTCTCGAGATCAGCAACGGAAGGTCCGCGCATAGCTCTTTTTCTTCTTGAGCTGAGCTTTAAAACTCTCACAGAAAATGCCCACCTCGGAACCCAAGGGCGAGGGCCAAACCAAAGGCGCAAGCAAGCCTGAAGCCGTCCAGCTGAGCTCCTTGCCTCCAGCCAAGCTTATTCAACTCAGAGAACAAACCCAGGAAGAAATGAACGAGCTTTCCATCCGGCTTCAACAGCTCAATGTCGTCCTAAACCGCTTCAATGGCTCCAAGGACGCCTTGGAGCAATTTAAGCCGAGAAACAAAAATGCCGTAATTCTTGCTCCAGTCAGTCAATCCATATACGTTGACGCAACTCTGGAAGACGTTGAGAACGTCCTCGTTGACATCGGTACGGGATACCATGTTGAAATGAAGATCCCAAAAGCCAAGGCGCACTTTGAAAGTAAGATCGAAATGGTTAAAAAATCCATTGAAAAGATATCCAAATCACTAAACGACAAGAACAAGATCTTTGATGCAATAAACTCCATCCTCATGGACCACATTAAAGCTCAACAACAAGCCGTACAAGCGAAATAAGTGGCTTTTTTCTCCCAAACTCTCCCCTTGCTTCTCTCTTTCTTGAAATAACTATATCTCCAAAACCGCCCCTCGATTTCCCAGTATTTTTTGATTCTTGAACTCCCTGTGCTTCGGATGATGTGCCATGCAGTTCGCCCGGATTGTCTGTGTCGGGAGGGTCGTTTTCCGGCTTGGCGCCGGACCTGCCCTGAAGTGGTTTTTTGTACGATTCCGGCAGTAATTATTACTAGAAGGCCTCTCCAGCGCAGTTTACAATGGAGGAGTCAGAGCCGGGTTTGGCCAAGGAATCAAGCGAGGAATATGTGAAAAAATGCGTCCAAAGCTGTGAAGCTCCAATTATTCGAGAATTTCTTGACTTTCCTGGCCCAAAATGTCAATCTCTGACAGGTGTTGGGTGCGTCGAAGGAGGGGAGAGCAACGAGGAAGAACCACGCAATGCCGAGAATTTCTCTAAAAAGCGAAACATAAGGGGTTCCTTTAAAGCCAGCGAAAGATCCCAAAATCTTAATTATATAGCCAAGCTCGACTCGAACCGGCTTTGTTCGAGTTTCGCCGCTTTCGGGGCCTGCTGCGGTGATTTGAATGATGGAGAAAGTGGAACTGTCAGAAAAAAGTGTGATAAGAGCCACAACATTGAGGAGTTCTTGAGAGCAAAAAAGCAAGAATGCGGGCCGGATTTACCGGAAAAAGGATGTCCACTATACCTTAAATACGGAGTTTGCCACTTAGGGCTTAACTGTGAGTTTGGACTATCTCACTTCAGTGAGTCCGAAATGGCGAATGTTAACGGTAAGGGTGAAAAGGTTACCCCTGAGATGATTGATCGTTTTTGGAAGGCTTTTGAGAAGAACAACATTAGTACCAAACTCCGAGCTGAGTTGAGAGGAAAACAAGCCCAATTTCCCAAGTACCAGGAATTTTTCAACGGCTACCACAGACTGTCCACCGCCAAGAAAGAGCGCAGCTTAGCCAAAAGTCGCCAAAACCCCACTAAGACCCTTAATAATCCCCTTCTCCCCAAGAGTACGGAAAACCAGGAACTTGCCGAAACGTCCGATCCCTGCTTCCAGTTAAGTGAATCCACACACCTGGAAAAAAAAGCGCTAACTCCCTCAGAACTGGCAGTAACCAAAGAGGATATGGTCGGAATATGCTCCAGCGAGAAGCATTTAAGTGGTCACAAGCTCTTTAGAAACAAGCTGATACTCGCGCCTCTAACAACGGTTGGGAATTTGCCATTCAGGAGACTTTGTTTGCGCTTCGGTGCAGATGTGACCATTAGTGAAATGGCTTTAAGCAACGAAATCCTTGCGGGAAAATCCTCCGAGTTGGCCTTGTTAAAAAGAAGCCCCGAAGAAAGGTGCTTCGGGATACAGCTGGCTGGAGGCAACAAGAGCTCCTTAATCAAGGCCGGGGAGTTCATTAACGACCACTGTGATTTTGACTTTTTGGATATCAACGCGGCCTGTCCCTTAAAGTCTCTTCACGATAAGGGTGCTGGAAGCATTCTCTTAGACAGGGTATCCGAGTTGGATGGGATGATCAGAGGTCTAAAATTCGTGACAGACGGAAAGCCCATTACAGTTAAGGTCAGAATGAGCCACGGAGGGTCCCCAATCAGCAAATCCCCAGACCTCGGAAATAACTACTACGACAACCCGGAAAACTGGCCGCTCATCTACAACTCCATGAAAACCCACAAAATCCTCAGCATTCTCTGTGAATCCGGGATTGACGCCATCACAATTCACGGCAGAACATCCTTCCAAAGGTACACCAAAGAAGCAGACTGGAACTACATTAAATACTGCTCTTTGCTCAACTTGAAGATCTCCTCGAACCAAACTGTCCACAACCTTTGCAACTCCGACAATGTCTTACCCGAAGCCCCCTTCTCTAGACCCTCCGTCATAGGCTGCGGCGACGTTATCTGTTTCCAAGACTACCAAGACCACATCTCCAAAGACGGAGTTGACTCTGTAATGATCGGAAGAGGCGCTCTTCTGAAACCCTGGATCTTCACCGAAATCAAAGAGACCAGAAACTGGGACATCTCTTCCAACGAAAGACTTGATATTCTTAAGCAATATGTCAACCTTGGGCTCGAACATTGGGGTTCCGACAAGAGAGGAATCGCTCTCACTCGGAGATTCCTCCTCGAGTTCCTCTCGTTCTTCCACAGGTACATACCTATTGGGCTCTTGGAACAGCCAATCCACTCACAAAACTTTAATTGGAGGGTCCCAAAATACCACGGAAGAAATGAACTCGAAACCCTGCTCGCCTCATCAAATTCCGATGACTGGGTCAAAATCTCAGAAATTCTCCTGGGAAAAGTCCCCAGCGGCTTTGTTTTCATACCAAAACACAAAGCCAACAGTTCCATCTAGCCCTTGCAATTTCTCTGCAGTCTCGGAACTTCTCTGCCATTTTTGCATGTATGTATGGCGGGAAATGTTACGTGGACTATTGCTTAGCTTCGTTATTTACTATTGTAGAAAACCCTTAATCCGAGTATCTAGAAGCAAATCTGTTTGAAACGAAGGACAAGCCTGTATGCTTATTGGCTTTTCGAAACAGTTCCTTCCAACTCCGCCCCCCTCCCCTCTGAGGAGATGATGAGGCTTTTCTCCGCATTCTCTTTCCTGCTCTTCCCCCCAAAATTCCGGGTATTACTGCCCACTTCTTTCCATCATAACTTTGAGTTCGCTCCGGGAGTAGTTTCTCCTTTCACCTTGAAATCATCTTAAAGTCTTTGATGAATTGGCGCCAACACTCCAAGCCAAGGGGAATTGTATTTTCCAAATTCTCTCTTCTTTTCTACGACTTCTCAAAAGGGCTGAGATCAAGTGCCTAGCTTTACTAGGAGCTGGTATTAAGATGAGATTTTGAGCCTCCTGTTTTTTATCGCCGTTTCTGCAATCCCGTCACAGGAGATCAGAAGAAAATGTCAATTTCTGAAATTTGCTCCAGACTGAGAAGGCCAGGCCTTCAGCTCTCAGAACTTTGTATGCTTATCAACTCGCTTGGAGACTGCCTGTTCAATGAAATAGCAAATTTTCAAAGCCTCAGTCTCGTCAAATCCGGTTGGGACCAGCTCATTGAGATTTTATTACAGACAAACCATCCTACAGTTAGACACGTGGTTTTCCAAAATATCAAGTATATATTTAATGGCAAAAATGGGATTTCTGAAAAAAGCCAAATACTTTTAGAAATGTGCAGTGGAGTGGTTAGACTCTTGTACCACTGGAATTCGAATTTACAGCTCGAGTTTATGGATGTGTTACTCCAAGACCAGGCAGTTGGGAAAGCTGGGACATCTCATAACTCGGTACTGGCTTCTCTAATTAATTCTGACATTGAAGTCCTCAACCATATACTTTCTTTGATGATTCGGTACAATGAATCCCACCATGATTTTGTGGTTGAAAGGGTTTTGAAGACTTTGAGGTTTACTATAAGGGGCATCCGGTCTAAGGAAGCGGTTAAAGATGTTGTTGATAAGCTTTGCCAGCTTGGCAAGAATTTAGATATGGTAAAATCTCCAGGTGACGAACAAGAGTATTGGCAAAATGGCCAAGACGATCAAAAAGGCGCCCAGGATGATAAAAAGGACGCCGGAGAAGATCCAGAAGACCCCGAGGAGGATCCAGAAGACCCCGAGGAGGATCCAGAAGACCCCGAGGAGGATCCAGAAGACCCCGAGGAGGATCCAGAAGACTCCGGGGAGGATCCAGAAGACTCCGGGGAGGATCCAGAAGACCCCGAGGAGGATCCAGAAGACTCCGGGGAGGATCCAGAAGACCCCAGAGATGGTCAAAAAGACCCCAGAAACGACCAACAAGAGAGACAGGATTGTGAAATAGACGCCCGGGACGATAAATGCGAGCGAGATGAATCCCAAGAACGCTCTAAATCCTTCTTCCTTTCTCTCATCTTCCAAGTGTTTGAAAATGTTCCGAACAAGTTCCAGGATATCAGGCTTTTCTGCTACAATTCGATTCAGGATGAACTCGGACTTTTGTTTTCCGAACCCCAATTTGATTCTTTGGATTTTTCTTGGTATTACCAGCTCTTTGAAACTGGAACAACAGTTTCTTCTAGAATATCAAATTCATACCCTTTGGTGTCCTATGACTTCATGATATGGGTCAGAAAAGTGTGGACTATGCTGTCATCCAAAATTCAAAATTACGAATCTACTTTTCACCAAAATTTGGTGTTCCTAAAGATGCTTAACCATATTATACAAACCACAGTCTTGGAGGCCTTTCTTGATAACGGCCAGATCCTGTTTCTTTGGAGCTTTGAAATCCCCATCAAGTTTCGCTCTGAGCTTTTGGATCCTACGAGTCAAACAGTCCCAGACGATTCCGCCTTTATTTTCTGTCTCGACAAAATCTTGGACTCCTTAACTCAATTTCTTTCCAAGCTTTCTGGAATCCGTTCAAATTCCAATATACAGGCTTGGAAATACATCACAAATCTTTCCACTATTCTAATCATTGGCCTTGAATCCTTGAATATAAATATTCTCCCTGAATCTCCAAGCGCCGAAACAGAAATTAACACAGGTTCCAGCACTAGTATTAATGTTGACTCAAATTCTCACACTCTCCTCCTCCTCCCCTCCGAATTCAACGCCTTTACATCAAAGCTTTCTGGACTATTTTTTTCAATAACGGATTTTTTTAGTAAGATCAACTCAATACAAAGACTCGAAATTTTCTTGCAAGATTGCTCCTTTTACGAATCCCACTTTGTCTTAAATTACCTTGCTCTTAAGGCCAATTACACTGCCACCAAACTTGGCCATAAACTTCAAGCCTCTGAAGAGGAATTTGTCGGAGAGTTTGCTTCTGAATTTCTGGAGTGGACAATAAAGGAATTCACCAACGAGAGATCATTCTCATTCAAACTTTCAAACTTGTATCTAAACCTGATTTATTTGGATATCAAGCCCAACTTCCGTTATAAATGCAAAAACTCTCCTATTCAGTCCACATCTTCTTCCAATTATATTCTGCGCGAACTAAAAAACCGGAAAATACTCGCAATCCTCAGAAATCTCCACAAGTTCTCCCGAACCCTGAAAGAGCCCAAGCACTCTCCTTTCCGCGCAAATAACTACGAAGTCACCAGAATATTTTCTAATTTCTACTATTGCTGTCTCAGCTTCTCGAAATTGCATTACTCCGGAAAGTTCTCAGAAACTCCAGAATCAAAGGAGCTCATTCAAGAATCAATCCTTAACCTACTTCCAAGCCTGAACTTAACGAACAAGTATAATTATGCCAAGTTTTTCTTCGTGGTTGGCTTCTTCAAAGTCTCCAAGTCCATCCTCGACTCCTACGATATTTGCACTCCTGAAAACTCTATTTGGATCAGCTCTTTGTCTCTTCTGGCCCTCTTCTATGACTCCCTCCACTCACTCATACAGACATCTGAAAATCTGCAAAAACGCGATCTTCTGAAGCGTCTTCTCGAACTCCAACGTATTCTAGAAAACCTCGAAAAGTCCCTCGCTATTTTCCCCCCCTCCAACGCTCTGTTCATTGGATTGTACTCTTCCTGTCTCACCAAGATCATCGCCTTCCTCATCAAGGCTTTCAAATCTCTAGAGTCGTCTACCCAGACAGACTACCAGGAAGTCCTAAACCGCACATTGGAAGTTCTCAAGACTCTCTTTGGACTAGCAAATATCGTCAAACCGATCTCCCCAGAAACACTCAAGATAATCGCCCAAATTTACTGGTCCTTAAAGAAAGTTGCCATTTATTCTCTGCTCTCCATAATACACCTGCGCGACATCGAACTCTCTGAATCAGAATCCGAAGCTCAAAAAGAAAACCTTTCACTCTCGAAATCCTCCTTGGTCTATATCCTCGAACAGAAGTACTTTGTTTCCCACTTCAACTTTATGATTGAAAAAAGCTTTCTGGACTATTTCAAGCCCTCAAGCAAAACAAACATTCTCGATATCCTCCAATCCAAGTCCAAAATCAAATCCAAATACCTTACTTCCCACTCAAGTCTCCACTCAAACGAACTTCTGCTGAGTTTTTCAAAGAAAAACCCTCGCAATCGTCGCAAAAGCTCTTACTCGCTTCTCTACCTCACCAGAAAAACAACTGACAACCCCAAGCGAAACCGAGCGCCTCCCAAAATACCAGACTCTCCTGACGCTCAGCCCCACAAAAGCCACCCAGACTCCTCGAAATCCCCACTCAGATTCCCAGAACTCCCCGGCTTCCCCAGCCTCTCCGACTCCCCTAGCCTCCCTGGCCTCCCAGTCACCGCAGAATGCCTGCAAAACGCCCTCATGCATGCATTTACATGCATGGGGAGATTCCCGCCCCTTTGCCTCAGTCTTAAGACTCTTTCCCGCCTAATACTGAAGGCAGAATTTTTGGGGTACAATAGTGATGGCAGCGAGTACGTCTTTGACTATTCGGAGGAGTCTGACCTCGAGACCAGAAACCCTTCTTCGGGAGTAAACGTGGGAATAGGCAGAGCTGCTACGGAGGTCGTTCCCACTCTCCGGCTCCAGGGAGTAGTCCAGAATAAGTTCGAATCCAAACCTCAAAGTGACCCTGTATGGGCCAGGGTCCGAGTTTCATACATATTGAGGGGGCGGTATGAAGTCCCTGCTACTCATTCCTTGGATTTCGCCTTGGAGAGAGGACGATTTTCTTGGGTGCAGCCAATTCAGAAACTTCCGAAGGCCACGCACCTGAAGATTGTTTCTGTTCCGATGGACAAAAACAAAGTCTGTATCGGCGTTCCCACTATCTGTCTCGTTAGTGTTTTTTAGGACCTTCATATAACTACGGCATATTATTAGATAGCAGCAGAGGCTGGGGAAAGTAAAATGTAACTTTATTGTTTCTAGCTACAATAGGTAAGTACTAAGTTTACTGTCTCTGTTACAAATTGGGTCAACAGAGCGAGAAAAAAGCACTAAAATTGTTTACCTTCCCTTCCTCCTCACTTCGGAAAAAACGTATAAGCCCTGCGTAATCCCACCTTCCCTGCTGATGGTCGGGACAAGGGTTCCCTGTAGCTTTTGTCCTCATCTTCTATTGCTCCTTCTCTCCCAACCCCCCCTTTCAGCCAAAGATCTGCTTTCTCTGTAGGAGTTCTTAGAGCTTCTGGAACCCCCTCCGCCCCTGTTCTCCCAAGGCTTCTCCTTGGTTGCGTTAGTCGAAAATTTACCGATATCCTTTCTCACATGCTTGGAAGAAGACTTTCTCTGGGGACTTCTGCTCCTTGAGCTCTCGCTTGAGGACCTGAGCTTCTTGGAGGACTTTCCCGACCCGGACTGCTCCCCACCCCCTCCCTTCTTGTTATGACCGCCTCCTCCAGTTCTCTCAGTATCCTTCGAAGCTAATAAAGCCGAAGTGTTTGTTTGCCTACCCCCGCTCTTTTCCTGGTCTCCTCTTTCTCTTTCTCTCTCCCTCTCCCTTTCTCTCTCCCTCTCCCTTTCTCTCTCTCTTTCTCTTTCCCTCTCTCTTTCTCTTTCCCTTTCTCTTTCCCTTTCTCTCTCTCTCTCTCTCTCTCTCTCTCTCTCTCTCTCCTTCTCCCTTTCTTTCTCTCTCTCCTTCTCTCTTTCTTTCTCCCTCTCCTTCTCCCTCTCTCTATGTCTCTCTTTGTCTTCTCTCTCAGCCTTTTCCCTCTCTCCCCCTCTATTTCTGCCTCCTCTTTCCCTCTCTCTTTCCCTGTTTCTTTCCCTTCTGTCACTCCCCCTTCCTCTCTCCTTTTCCCTCTGTTCACGTCTTTGTCCAGAAAACCTCCTCCTCAAATTCCCGGTCCCTCCAGCATCCACGTCTTCATCCTCAACTGAAGTAACCAGGTCTCCCCTCTCAATGAGAGACTGCTCGGATAAGCCAGAGTCACCCTTCCGAGCCTTAGACCCGCGTCCGCTTCCGGGCTGTTGCTGACTGCCCTCAAAGCCCTGATAACCCATAGACGAGCTAGCCCCAGAAACGGACTCATGGCTCTTCTTGGACCCCCCACCCGATCCTGAAGCCGCCATGTCCCTGAAATCCCCTACATCTCCAACCTCCATCTCTCTCTCAGCATTCTCATTAAAGTCACCGTTCCCCTCAGCATTCCCAAAATTGGATGCCAGGCTTCCACTGCTACCTACGTGATTTGCCTTTGACCTAGAAGAGTGATGCTTGGAAGAGCCCGCTCCAGAGGCCCTGCTTTGGAGTCTAGCTGGAGGAATTAGGTCTCTTATGTGCTTAAGAGCCTCAACGTAGAGAGGCGGGAACCAGGAAGGTGTCCCATCTGGGAAGTAGTAAGATGCATAGTCTGCAAATCTAGGCTGGACCAGCCCCACGATAGTCCCAGTCTCCGGCTGAATTTCAAGGCCAGCCGTCTGCAAGTCCACTCCAACCAGCTGGCAAATCATTGCCAGAATTTCCTCCGAAACCACTCCGCCTCTACTCCAATGAGGGGTAATATTATCCAGTGCCACATGCAGCTCTCCATGTAGAGGCAGAGGGACTACGTACAGAGGACGTCCCTCAAACTTGCTTGCAAAGCTTGCGGAAATCCCCTGCAAAGCTTTGGGAGAGCTATCCGAGCTCACGTATTCAATCAAGCAAACCCCCAAAGATCTTCCATCCTTGGGCCTCTCTATCATCCTTACTGCTCTTACTGGTCCAAACTCCACAGCCAGCTCGCGCACCTGGATATCATTTATCCACCACATTAGATTCGAAATAACCACAATGGACCCCACCCGAGTCACCGCTCCTCCGGCTCCCAAATCCGAAGAAACTCTCTCCGGAAGCTCCGGAGGAGAACCCAAGAAAACAACCCGGTCCCTTCTAATGAAAGATACCGCTTTGTTACTAGGCTTGGAAACCGCAACACCCCTACCATACGGAATACTTGCGTAACTCTTACTGTTAACCTCCTCTGCCAAGATCACCCCCCCTAGGTCCTCCTCCTCATTTTCTTCTCCGTAATACTCGCCCATGGACCCCTTCTCATTCTCTTCCCTGCCTTCACGGTCCTCCAGGCCCATTTCCGAACGCATTTCTGGTGGCAATCCGAGCTGTCCAGTTCCAGAAGTTGGACATAATTCCGTACCTATTCCCAACCCTCTTCCTTGCCCAGGTCTCGCTACTACTCCCATCGCGCCTTCCCTCGCAAGAAAACCACTCTTGTCATCCATTCTTGCTACGCCTCCTTCCTGAGAAAAACCTTCCAGACCAAAACCCTTCTCCTTGCCTCCCTCTCTGCCTGGAATCCCCCCAAGCTCTCGATATTCCTCTATCTGAATCTCCCGTCCCTCTACCATAGGCTCCGAGTCCTCCAAATTCTGAGTTGCTGCTGCTGAAGCTGAAGAAGGTTTCTCCGAAGTTATGGGAACCACTCCCAAACCCGCATACCATTCGTCCTCATCTATGTTATCATATTCATCGTTATCCATATTTCCGTCCGTTACTTTTCTTCGCTCACCCCCAGTTTTTAATTCGTCTTATTCCAGTCTAAATCTACTTCCGTGCTTCTACAAGGGAAAAGGCGCAGAACTTTAGGCGTGATATCCGCGCTCCGCTTTCTGCAAAGTGCTCGCTCCGTTCCAAATCTTTGCTTTTAATTCCGCTATCCTTGTCTTTACTTCCCTTTTTAACCTTTTGCAACTTTCTCCTGATCAATCCTATTTTTTTAGACCCTTTTTCATTATCATTCCGGCACCTTACTCAGGCGCCAACAGTGTGGCGCCTGTAGTGAATGCCGACTTTCCGTCAAGACCTTACAAGATGAGGAAGTTAACCTTAAAGTAGAAAGGCAGGGGGACCCAGGCTAAAGAAATGAGTACCCAGAATATGAAAGATGAAACCGATTCGGAAGAAGTGACCCTTTACAACTTGAGGAGAATTGACGGAGAGGACAAAAATACGGATAAACATACTGCAGAAAATTGCGAAAGTAGAGCATTCCGGAAATGCAAAAGCGGAGAACTTGTCATTTTGTTCGGCGGCTACGAAATGGTTTTGCAAGTAATCCTAGAGCCTAACGCCAGAACTCAAACAAGAAACGGAGTTTTCTTGCACAACGATATTATTGGTGGGCATTTTGGAAAACGGATTTTTGATACAAGCAAAAGTAAGTGGATGGTAGTTCTCAAGCCGACTCCCGAGCTTATTTCAGTCTCGCTCAACCACCGTACCCAAATTCTCTACCAAGCTGATATCTCCTTGATTTGTGTTTTATTGGACGTCTCCCCTGGAAAGAACATTATTGAGGCCGGAACAGGTAGTGGATCTCTAACTACCTCACTTTCCAGATCGGCTTTTCCAGGAGGAACCATTTTCACCTTTGAGTACGACAAGAAGCGGCATCTTGAATCCATCCAGGATTTCCGGAGATACGGTATTTCTAATGTCGTTTGCCAGCACCAAGATGTATGTAAAAATGGTTTTGTTTCTCCTCTATTGGATCCCAAAGTCGTAACCATCCACGGAGTATTTCTTGACCTTCCCTCCCCCTGGACTGCCATCAAACACGCAGATCAAGTTATCCAAAAGGGAGCCAAGCTTGTCATTTTTTCCCCCTGCATCGAGCAGGTATCCAAAAATTGTCTCGAGCTTAACTCACTCAAGTATATTCACATTAGGACATTTGAAGTGCTTTACAAGCCCTGGGGAATCGTCAGAGGATCCTCCAGAAAATTCCCCACAAAAGGCCTGAGGTACCAACTCCCCATGAGAGGCCACACAGGGTATTTGACATTTGCTATCAAGCCCTACGGCAATTAACCCCTACAATAATCCATTTAAATATTATTGAGGATCGCCAATTCAAGAGTAGCCTTCAACAATTCATAAACTACCTTCTCTGTCCCAAAAGATCCTCTGAATTAAGCACTACAGGAAGCTCTAGATCCAACCAAAAGTTGCATCTTGCACTTTTTAATTATATAGCTTTATATTATCTTTATTCTAAGCTTTAAGTACGCCCAACTCCGGCCATTCGGTGCCTCCCTTTCACTAATATTGCAGATTTTGTTACCTCCTGAAAACAATCATTCGAATTTTTACTAAACGTAAATTCAACTTTGTAATTTTTAAAATACATGCGCACTAGCTTAATTTCCCTAATTAGGCGGGAACATCTGTCATTGTATTATTAATTCTTTCGACATACTTCAATCTTAAAGTTATATATAGTCGTAATAAAACTTTTTATTAATAGTGGGAAAAGTAGAGAATTCGGACCTTTAAAGTGAAGGAAAGCCACTCTTCCATTAATGAGCCACCAAATTTCCAGAGTTGCGAAAGATATTGCCACTGTGATCCAGCGTTTTTCAAATCCCAATTTACGCTCCTTCTTCAATAGAAATGTAAGTTTACCATAGAACCACTGCTCCCACCGCCGCTTCCGGGACTATTGCTGTAACTTCTAAATATGAGTTTACTAATCATCCATAACTTCTCATTTCTCCGAAAAAAATGCTAATGTTAACTTATTCACTCTCACTTAATTCATTGAGTAGTTCTTAGCCATCTATAATAAATACCACATAAAACTCAATAAAAGCCCGGAAACCAACATCGAGTTCTGCAACCAACTTGAAGATTACAAGGAAATGCTGGAAAGACAAACTTCAATTGATAATATGTACTTTACCGGGAAATTTAAAGCCCTAAGATAATATTTATTATTAACTATCAATCTAACATTACTTTCCTCATGCTTTTCTTCTGGATTCTTATTTCCCAATCTTCCTGTTTGCACTTGTTCTGGCAACTTTACCGCCAAAACGCCCCTGCGTGACTGAAACATTTAGCACTCATTAACTTGTAAAATAATAATAAATTTATTGTTATTTTATTACATACATTCCATTCTTCTCGTGCTCTTCGAGTTGTTAGTAATATGCCCTTCCACGAGACTTGAATTCTTATTAATTGTATGTGAGACCATTAAGAATCGAGAATTTTCCAAACCTAATAATTTCCTGGTTAACATTTAAAATTAGACTGAATATTGAAGTTGAAATGGCAAAATGAACGGCCCACTCAGTGAATCCGAAATTAGAACCTGGAAGGCTTTCCTAGATGAAAAGCTCACAGTTGATATTTTGAAGACAGGATATCTCTGTTTGGATATCCCGGAAAGTTTTAAATTAGCAAAAGTAACTCCGGACAATAGCTCTAGCTTTCAGTATAGTGTCATGTACACTCCATGTGACATCCGTGAGCTTGCTCTTTACTGTGGGAAGGAGCAGGATCATTGTGTTTTTGACTTATTAAAACTTATCTTTGACAAACTACTTGTCCTTGCAGGAGTTTACGATGCTTTCTATAAGATCAATTCGGTTGATTTTATGGCCAACCGTAATGAAGACTGCAAAAGACGAAAATTGACCGACGACATCAAAGATGGCGATGCGTCTTCCGCTTCCGCATCTACTTTGAAAATTAGTCCAAGTGATTTAAATTTCTATACATGTAGAACAGTTAGCGTAAATAGCCACAGTCTACCTCTTTCGACCCCAGTAAACTGGCTAAACTGCGAAGATATCGAACATGTCCTTCATACAGTTAAGGATTCATTCGAGTGGCACGATATGTTCTACATATGTATCCCTCTTCGTCTCAAGCACTCGTGTATCCATGAAGATAAGGACAGGATTGGGATAAATGTCACTGCACAAAAGGAAATGGTTATTCTTCTCACCGAAAAGTTTTCTTGCTTTTTGAGCTACATAGCAAATAGTGCCTACTTTAACAAATTTACTAGTGGTAATCTTCAATCAGATGGAAATGATACCTCTCAGAACCAAAAAAACGTCGAATCCGGTGACACCAATTGCCATAATAATGGTAAAATAACTGAACCCGGCAATATCCTTAAGCCAGTTGATTCAAAGAACTGGAATCGCTTCTATCCCACCAACTCACTAAGAGTGGGTATCTTCATGTCTTTAAAGATCTCCACTGTGAACCTTTACAAGTTCAATCCAGAGCTGTTCCAAACTCCGTTGTTTATTAATCCTTTTTATAACTCCTCTTCTTGTCCCTCATGCTATTTTTCATGGCTAAGACTCCTCAAGTGCGAAGAAAACCAGAACTCTAAAAATTGCAAACGTTTGAATGACATTAAACAAGCCTTGAATAAGGAAGAAATGCTAACTCTTGCCTTAGAGGCAAAAGTCAGAGTTTTCCTCAACGGTTCCTTTCCTTGCGATAATTATGTAAAGGCTAGAAGAGTCTCCTCAGAAAATTTGAATAATGGAGAATCCTCCGATGGCCACCCAGTTTCCTTTGTGGGAGAGGCAGTTTGGCCAGGAATCACCTCAAAAGGAGCTTTTAATCCGAAGGTCATTGCCGGTTTGGTCAATTCGAATTCCATGGTACTCGGTGTGAAGTACTTTGAAGGTGATGGAACCGCTTCTTCGGATTTCAAGGAGGACCAAGATGAACCTCAGGTTGAGCCGAATAACCAAGACTTGGATGAAAGCGGTCGTGAAGACTACACTGGAGATGATGACCAGGCCTACCTCGAGTCCAGAGAAAACATCATTGAAAATGACCAATGGACTCAAGGAGGAGAAATACCTTTTGAGAGCAAGGAAAAAGACCTCGAACTTGTTGAAAAGAGTCTGGAAGATTTTATTCTCGAACGAATAAATAATACTGATCTTGGCTGCCCTCAGGAGGACATTAATGAAGATCCGAATGACATTACAATAGGAAGTACCAAAATTGTAAGGATTTGCAGTAAATACACAATGGTTCCTTACTTTGGCTCCAGAAATATTGTGAAGATTAACGACTCCCAAGTGCATGGGAGCTCTGCTTTGGGGATATCCCGGAACAGACGGCCAAATAAAGATATTTCTATAAACTTGCTTTCCAAAATTTGCAGCTACCTACCCCTCCAAGACTTTACGAACTTCAGATTGGTTTGTAGGACCCACTGCTGCCGTACAATCTTCAATTCATATGTCCAGAACCTAACCCTCTTTGAGTCAGATCTTTACCTCCCCATATTGGGTCAGTTATATCCACTGCTCTCCAAAACTAAGTCTGTCACTGTCATACAGTATTCGGGCGACAACCAATTCCAAATGGAACATCCTTACAATCAAGAGACTGGGGGCTTTCGTGACAACGAGGCTCAAGTATGCAGAGTCCCTCCGATTGCAATTCAGTGTCTCGCTGCATATACGCCCAAAGTTAAAAAAATGATGTTTACTCACCATTCAAATGCTAACTTGGCGAAAATAGTTTCCAGAGCCTCCGGAAGAAAGCCAGAAACTATTGTGTTGTCTCAAGCCATGAATCAATATCTGCACGATCCTAATTTTAGCGATGGACAGGATCAGGAAATGGAAGACGAGCTCAACAACCAAGACTTTCTCCAATCCCAAGAGGACTTGGAGGACCTAGTAGAGACCAGATCTAACCAGCTCGGCAACAATGGACTGCAACTATCCAATTCCCTGAATGCCACTGGCAGAAATTCGCAGGAGATAGAACTTTCTGCAGCTGACCAACCGTCCTATATCCTCCAGTCTCTTTCGGAAAACGGAGTTCCCTCCTCCACAACTCTGATAGAAATCCATATCATTGGGAATATTGAATCTTCTAACAATCTCCCGACCAGCCTCTTCAGAATTCCAGTAACTGCCCCCTTCAGGAAGCTAGTCCGATATTTCCGAGATGTAACCTCTATCCATGAAGGTGCTGTTGATCTCTATGTACTCAGATATGGTATCAAAGACAGACTCATCCCGGACTTGTCCCCCATAGACTATGGCATTGTTAGGGGCCCCACAGTCCTTTTTGCCATCGGATATAAGACTCTCCAGTACTCGCAAAAGATTTGGATCTCGCTCTTTCTTGTTGGCTCTCCTAACTTCCCCTATCTCCCAAAACTTAGGTTCAATGCTTCAATGAGCACTCCTTTCTCCAGGCTAGCTGAAAGCTACTCCAGAAATGTCAACATCTCTGCTTCAGACATCATTTTCATTTATAAAGATTCCGAAATTGACCTCAATCTTTCTCCACTAGACTACAACGTTTCTGAAAATGACACCATCGAAGTTATCCTGCGAACAAAAATTAATGACGCATGAACTTAAGGAAATTTGTTGGGAGAAAACTTGCCTCCCCTAAATAACTCGTTTTCTCACATAAACTCCTGCTTCTTTTTATTCTTATACTCTTCCCTACTCTTCTCAATCTTTATTGTACCAAGTTTCTTCATTTGCCTCGAGCTCTGCATTTGACTGAACCCCGCCATTGCCCTTGGATCTTCAAGTCACCCATTCTCCCATGCTCCTCTCCAGTGATCTTCGTCTTCTACTAGTCCCAATTTCAATGATGAAAAAGCCTCTGATACCCACCAGCTTTCTTCTCTCCCCGTAGCCTCTCCTTCCCCCCTACCCCTTCCAATTTACTTGCACATGCATGCACTGGTAATAGGAAACTACGTGTTTTGCAGATAAGCGCCAACTGATCCCCGCCTAATGTGTCATTTTTTGTTTCGCCAAGAGTGGGTTTCCTACCGCAACTGTTGTAAGGAGCAATCAAGCTTGAAACCACTGGACAGGGGGAACTGTGTTTATTTTTGGAAATCACAATCTCCAGACTGCAGGAACAAAGGACCGAAAAACGGCTATTCTCAATCATTTACATCAGTAATATTGGTGGCAAGCAAAAAGGCTTTGGTTCTCTACGTTCAACTACACAGTGCTATTGAATATTCACTACTTATTTCCAGTCCGCTCTAGAATTCCCTTATTCCACAAATTTCCTTATCGCAAATTAGTGGATCCTAAACAACTCAATCAAACCATTGGAGATTTCGAAGAAACCAGCGAAAATGATGAACACAGATGATTTGAACTTCAATATTGAGACCGTAAATTTGGACTCTGAGCTGGAATTCGAGACTCTTTCCGGGAGAAGTGGAGTGGATTCTCAGCCACTGAACATCTCCAAGCATCTGGACGGTCTCGAGGAATTTGAACCAGGAGAAATCATCGGTGGGGAACTCCCACTTTCTGGAAAAAAGGGAAGGTCTGGACAGGAAGACGAGGACTTTGTTTCAAGAATGCTCGGTTGGTTCAATCCAATTAATTGGGACGTTCTTAAAGGCCATTTTGACGTTACTACGGAGGAAATAAAGCAGAGAATGACCAAAATTTTGAAGATCACCTATTCCAAGGAAGGGATTCTGGAAAATATTGCAGCACTGAGTACCGGTTTGAGAAGCTCTTCTATGAGAGGAGGGTTTTCTGGGTTTCCCCAAAAAGTCCAAAAGGAGCAACTCGATGGCCCATACGAACTCTTCTTTTGCAAAAATCTCGATCAAAATAGACGCTGCGACCTTTACGGCCCGTTTTGGCTTAATGTTACGCTAGCTGTTGTGATTGGCATCTATTCTGCAATCTTCCCCCACCTCAAATCCAAGTATGTCCTAAATCCAGATATCGCTCGCCTCACCTCTGCCTTTTACTTCATCTTTACCAGTCTGGCGATTACTTGCTTGTTTGTCTATGGGGTTCTCCTCTACCTGAAAGAGCACCTTCCGCTCACCATAATATTTACTATATATGGCTACAGCTCCCTGACACACTTTCCTGGGGTTCTCTTGGTCATCCTATTTAACCACAGCTTCTTGAACTGGCTTATACTCATTTTCTCATCTCTTTTCAGTATGATGTTTCTCTACAACTCCCTTTTCGTAAGTGGAGACAAGCCCCACTCCCACCCTATACTCATCTGTTGCGTGGTTCTCCCAACCCTCCTTCATCTGATACTCCTCAAGCTACTGTTCTTCTAGTGCACTCCTCGCTTCTATGTTCCACTACTCCTATCCCTAGGTCGTCGAGTGAGAAACTAGAACAAATAGGAGGCTTGTCCCCAGCCAAAGTCCGACAAATAGGTGAGAAAAGAATCTCCTTATAGAGCATTATTTAAGTATTGCCCATATTCATAGGCACTATAAATTTGCATGCGTGCAATATTCGCGCCTGCATTCCCCTATCTTAATTTCTGTTTCTCTAAATAGTGAAAGCAATCACTAGTTTGGTTCCTTTCCTACTGCAATTTTTCTGATCCCCACATTTCTTCTCCGACCTCTTTGTCCGGCCCTTCCCATTGTTTCTCCATTGCCTGTTACACTTCCTCCAGGTGTGTTCAGGTACAATGTCTACAAGGAAGTAACTTATTGCTGCACTTGTACCTAGAAAGTTGCTTGTACAGATTATTGATGGTCTTCTCTTGCTGCCCTCTTTGTCGTTGCCTGCCGAACAAAATGAAGGAAAAGATCATTTTACTTCTTTGATCCTCCAGTGCCATAAACTCTTCCAGGAGTTCCAAAGGAACCAAAACTACCGACTTTCCTGAAATCTTAGATCTTGCAAAAGAACCGTGAGGGCACTTTGCTGAGCCCAAAGCTATGTCTTTGGACCAATCCTGAACTCTGTTAGTTAACCTAGAGCCTCCGATTCCTCCTACCCCCTCTGAGCCGCCTCTCCAAAAGTCAATTCCGGAGTTTACCTGGGCCAGAATCTGCTCAATCAAGTCCCCCCCTCGCTGAATGTCTCTTTTAACGTCAGCAAAAATGGACCTCCAGTTAAAGTCCAAATCCACTATCTGGCCCCCAGTACGGCTCAGATTGAACTTCTGTGATGCAGCCCCCTTATGCTTTAAGTCAAACTTTGCAACCAAGCTGTTGAGCATTCTAGTACTAGTCAGGCAGACCTCTTTTACCTCCGAAATATCAGTCCTGGTTACCTCATAAATCGCCTTAGACTGTCTCAGAGAAATGTCCAAAATCCCAAATAAACTCTCCACACACTCACTGCACATGCTCTGTCTCAGGCTCAAGCACTCCTTCCATAGTGGTTCCACCTCACTAGCTCCCGCGCCTCCTGTTCCCCTCTCTTCCTCGGACATTGAGTACAGCTCCTTCAGGAGGGCGTTTTCTTTTGAAATGCACTCTACAAGTGCCTCCAGCAACTCCGGAGGAAACAGCTTCACACGGCCCTCCCAAAAGGAAAAGGGGTCCAGAAATCTTCCCTTCCCCTCCCTCCCGTGAACGCAAAGCAGGCTCTCATAACTCCAGTACTCAATAAATTCTTTCGAGTCCATGCGCAAAATCTCCTCCAAATCGTCCCCGTGAACATAACCCATCCACCATTCGTTCGGAATCGCTAAAAATCTGCCAAACAAGTAGTCCCGCGCCAACTCCTCGTCATCCTCCCGTGAAGAATCCAGCCTCCTAGCCCACTCATCTCGCCATTTATCTATTGAGGGCCTTAGAATCACGTTTTTCAAATACGTCACGTTTTGTTTTCTCAAATTTAATACGCTCAGCTTCTTCAATAATCTGCTTTTCTCCCCTAATTGCAGATGTGTGTCCGAGCCGGTACATGCTGGGTCATTGCCATTACATGTATAAATGCGCGGAATCCAGTTCTTCCTTTTGTAAATAAGCATGTATCCTGTTCTGGTGACCATTCTGTTGTTACTCGGATCCTCTGGGAAAGAGAACTTTGGAACCCACTCCTGAACCAGTGTGTCGTCAAAGTGCACCCACCTCCACCTCTTTTTGCCCCCCTCCGCCTCTTCTGGATGTGCCCTTTCATCAGCCCTGTAAAAAGATGGTTTTTGTCTCAAACCTGGATTTAGAGAGATACTGCCTCCCTTGAGCCCCCTCTCCTGGGAGTTTTGGAAATGAAGTAACTGGGTTTGTCCTTGGCTTTGATCTTGAGTTTGGCTCTGGTTTTGGTTCTGGCAGTAATTCAACCCCCCCCCTCCGGAGCAATAAAGAGGGTTGTTAAGAAGTAAATTTCTATTTACCTGCAGCAGATGTTGCTGTCCCTGAACGAAATGTAGATACTGTAGGTACTGGTTAAGTATCGTGTTTTCGTTACCAAGTCCTGGAGTTAAAGAGCAGTTCGACCCTTGGGACTCGGAGCCCACCTTTCCCGGAGTTATCACTGCGGTAGATCCTTGGGATGACTTCACAAGCGTGGAGTCATCCGAGGCCTCTTCTGTGGATTTTGTGCTGGAGCAAGGCTGCTCCAAATTCCGTTCTCCATTTGGTCCCATAAAGCTCAGTTCCTCAGTCTTCACGCCGGATTCCCGACCTTTGAGCTCTACTTTCTGGTGCTCTCCACCCCCTCCACCAAGGTGCTGCTGATTCGGTTGTGCAACATTTTTTCCCGAATAAACCAGATTGTACAATCCTTTTAGCTGGTTTTGGAGCTGAAGCTGGAGCTGAAGTTGGAGCTGAGCAAAGGGAGACGCGTTCAAGCCCGCTCCAAGAGGAGTGAACCCTCCAATGTTTCCTCCTCCCCCAACTCCAAACTGCCCTGCCATGGGAATGCCCACCACAGGACTTAAAGGAGGTAAGGTGGTTACCGGGCTCGCAAGAGTTGGAGGCAATATTGGGGTTTCCGACAAACTCGCGCCATTTTCTCCAACTCCACTACTGCTTGGAGTGCTTAGTCCTCCTCCCCCCGCCAAGCAGCTCTGCTGTTGCTGCAAGTATTGTCTTTGTTGTTGTTGTTGTTGTTGTTGTCGTTGCTGCTGCTGCTGCTGCTGTTGTTGTTGTTGTTGTTGTTGTTGCTGTTGTTGCTGTTGTTGTTGCTGTTGCTGTTGTTGTTGCTGTTGTTGCTGTTGCTGCTGTTGTTGAATCAAGAACTGAGCAATTCTATACCTGTTAACTAAGTCTAAGGAGGGAGAAGACGAAGAGTCCACGGTTATCTTCGAAGCAGAACCTAAGTTTGTTTCACCTCCTACCTTGGACCTCTTGGAGTCGGTCTTCTGAGTGTTCCCAGTGGAAGTTTCCAGGTTCTTAATACTTTTCGGTTTCCTTCCTCTCTTTTTCTTGGTTATAACTTCTCCACCAACAATTCCCTTTACTGGCAAACTCTCCAGCTTCAAATTGGTGATTTCAGACTCTGCCAAATTCCCGGGGCCCTCCCCATCCCCAAAAAGAATCCTCTCCCCGGGGAATTGAAAGTCTTTTAAAGATGCCGTATAGTGCCCGCTCATTGCAGACTGGCCCTGGTGCTCAAGAATCCCAATAAACTCATACTCGTAGAAAGAGTCACTCCCGTACTCAGAGATCGGTCCGCTCTCCCCACAGTAGTATTCGCGGAGATTTAAAATACGTGGAAAATCAACTGGTATGGAGACTTTCTTTCTAGCTCTGGAGACGGAATCATAACAGTATCTCTGGAGGCAAACATGAAGATAGGGTGGAAGTCTTTCAATTAGGCACCTCTTAATGGCGTCTGTCTTACATTGACATTTCTCACACATGTACTGGTTTTCGTCAGTGAGAAGCTCCTGGTTGAAAAAGCTTTCAAATGCCTGTTCTATCTTCAATGCAGAGCTTCCAGAGCCACCTGAAACCTTCTTTTGAAGATTATCTTTTTCTTTAAGGGTTGGCCTGTACCTCGCCCTTTCCTCTGCCAGCCTTTCTCTCTCCTCCAGCTCCGCCTGGTGGCCCTCACCTCTTTCTGCCGTGCTGTCCTCCCCCTCTTCCTTCTCCTCTGACTTGTTAAGTAGCAACTGAAGTCTGAGCTCATAGAAGTGATCCTCTATTGAAGTCTTGTTGTTACAAGAACTGCACTCAATGGTATAGCTTAGAGTGCCCCTAAAAAGGTCCGGAATGAACTTCCCCGCATCCTCCAGAGAGGAAGGTCCTGCATGCTTTCTCGGTACTTTTGAAAGAAGCTGCAACTTCGTTTCCAAAAGGCTCAACAAAAGCACCGCAAATTCGGTTGCATCCTCCTGATTCTCAGTACTTATACCAAGAGTTTTCGCAAAACCCAGAGGATTCACAACCGATATCCTGCCTGTCTCCATCTGCCTGAAAATCTTTTGTAGCTCAAAGATTACCTCAAAAGAATGAGAAGAACCCCTATTATCTTCACCTCCGCCCCCCTGCTCCGCAAATTCCTCCTCCCCCAGCCCCACTCCAGGCCGAAGAATCATTGAACTCAAGGAACTTTCACCCTCCAAAGACTTAGATCCGACTGACTTCGAGAAGGGCTGAGTCG
Organism: Cryptosporidium felis; assembly: GCA_014529505.1. NCBI lineage: Eukaryota > Apicomplexa > Conoidasida > Eucoccidiorida > Cryptosporidiidae > Cryptosporidium > Cryptosporidium felis. The sequence goes on from JABXOJ010000007.1 coordinate 72,830, forward strand.
CGTTCTGAGTAGTGAAACCCTTGAAACCCATTACTTGGTTAAGGTCCACCCTCAAAAACATCGACCTAAAGTCCAAATTCATAAACAAATATTGCAGATAAGACCCCATATAGCAAGTGGCCCCCAGATTCTTGATCCCCGAATACACATACTTCTGGCTCTTCTCGCCTCCACTCCCATCTGCTTCGGTTCCCCCTGCTAGAAAGAGCTGTCTGTTCTGGTCTCCTGGATGCAAAAATCGAATTGAATGAGAATCAAACCCAAGTGATGAATATTTTGTTTCTCCATCTATTCCAAACCAGTCCCTTAAAATATTTTTTCTCCAAATTCCCTTGGTACTTCTGGGAGCGTTTTCACTAATCATATAGCAGCCAAATGGATTTAACTGTACGTTGCAGTCCAATAACACAAGCTGTGGGTTGTAGAGGTTATAAACGTAAAGACTTTCTAAGGAAACGTCTGCCAGGCTACCCCCCAAGGTACTCCTTATTTTAGAAGAACCAGAGTCGCCGTAATGGTCGTTTTGGAGCTCCCAGTGAGTCTTCTCCATGTTGCACTCTTGTTTCATTCCTTATAAGTTTGGAACTCAGTGCACTTGTAGACTCCTCATTAACTAAGGACTTTTCAGGCCGTCCCACCGCTTTTCGAGTTTCCAATCTCGGAAGGTAAGGAAGCTCTAGTTTGCTGAAGACTCTGGTTAGCTTCTTTTATATTTGCTGAATCTCCCATAAAACCCCCAAAATTGGATTGTGCTTTTTTTTTCTCTTCTTTTTGCTTGGAATTTATTTTCTTTCTGTTTCTTTTCATTTTTCCATTTTGCCCTGTTTCCCGCCGGAACCCTGAATTTTTAACGCCGGTATATTGATACTGAAATATTAGCATAAATTCAAGAAATAAAGGATTAAGAAATAAAGATAGAATCGGCAGAAACAAACAGAAATCGGGCTCTTTTGGTCTCACAGAGATATCTGTCGCCACACACGTGGAAAGGGAAGAAAGATGATTGAGGGGGGAGAAGGGGATAGGAGAAACGCCTGCGAATTAACAATGGAGAAAATAAAGGAAATTTATAACAGGTAGCTGCAGCTCCTCTTAGAGTCTGACTTTTGAATTAACTTGAATCAGAAATTCTGACTTCTCGTCTTATCACAGCAGTAAAAATTATGGCAAGTAGACCCATAGTGCTAATGCAGGATAAAAACCTTTCCATTCTCTTCATTCCTTTAAATGTATATATCCGAACTTTTGGAAGTCCTCCTCGAATGGATCAAAGTGCATTGCCGGCAAACTTCAAATAGTTAATAAGGACGGCTATTTAAAACCGAAAAGCTTGTTCATTTCTTTCACTATTCTCTAGATTCTACCGAAAGCCTTGAAATTTAGATCCCTAAAATAGGGATGCTCCATAGCATCCTTCGCGGAAATTCTTTTATTTGGATCGAAGCACAGCATCCGCGAAAGAAGATCGATACCCGTTTCGCAGATTCCGGGAATTACTGAACTCCACGACCTCCTCTCAAAAAGCTGAAAGGTTCTCTGTTTCCACAATGGTAGCTCCTGAACCTGAGGCCACTCGTGAGGGTTTGGAGTCCCTAAAACCGAAAAGATTATTATCAGTTGGTCCTCGTCGGACTGCCCCGGAAACAACGGCTTCCCAGTAACCATCTCAGCAAAGATACACCCAATGCTCCAAATATCGACGGAAGTTGAGTATTTCTTACTTCCCATTAATACGTCTGGAGCCCTATACCATAAAGTGACAACCTCGTGAGTGTAGCTCCTTACGGGAATTCCAAAAGCCCTTGCTAAGCCGAAATCTGCGAGTTTTAGTTCCCCATTGTTGTTTATTAATAGGTTCTGAGGTTTAAGGTCGCGGTGCAGAATTCTGTGCTGGTGACAATGAGCAACTCCTTTCAGTAGCTGGTACAAGTATAGTTTCACTTGACTCACCTCCAGTCCATCTTTATTCTCATCCAAAACCTTCTTCAAGTCCCTCTCCATGAACTCAAAGACTAGAGTTAGGCACCTTTCTGAATGTATAACGTCCATCAAACAAACAATATTAGGGTGATGAAGCTCCTTCAGTAGTGAAATCTCCCTAATTGCCGTGGATGGAATTCCCTCATCCTCCGCCTCTAGCCGAATCCTTTTCAATGCCACGATTCTTCCCTGGTTGTCTTTTGCCTTGTAAACGATTCCATAGGTCCCTTCCCCAACTTTTTCCAGCTTTTGGTACTTCTCCATTAAGCCTTTCCCCACTGCAAGCAAGGAACTTTCAAAACCCTCTGAAATTTTTCTGGTCCCCGTACTCTCAACCCTCACGGAAATCTGCCCAGAACAGTTCCTATTTTCCCTAGGGAGAAACTTGTTTTAAAAGAAAATTTACTCGCCCCTTACCGCCCTAATTCATTTCCTCTCTTAATGTGTACCCACCCCCCTCTTTTTTTTTTGAAAATGAAAAATGACGGAAAATGCCATATGAACCTTTTAGCGCCAAAATGTTTATATTCCCAGGGCTCGGTACGGTCTGGCTTGGATTGAAATTATATTTCTTCTGTAAAGCTTGATTCTGAGTTGAGAAAAGAAAGGGAAAAGGAGCCCGGAGTAATTTAGCCGGGTAAGATTTTGTGTGTTTATCTTCCTGGTTCCTAGGTAACTCATTTTGAAAAGTAAATATTACAACCACTCTACTTGTATGACCAATACTCCCACCCTTTGGAGACTTTTTCTTTCTAAGGTTTTTCCATGACAGACATTCTTGGGAATCCGCTCTGTTCCTTCAGAGACGAATTGTGGTTGGGAAGGTTCACTCTGACTCCTGAGAACGTACTGGAATATTTCTATTTGTCTCCTTTCCACGACCCAAATAGTCTCAACATCCAGAGAAAGCTTGGAAAGCACGTTGAGTAAGTTTTAGTTTTTGAATTTGAGACCGAATAGTTATTCCAGTCACTGCTTGTTAATACTATGACATATATGAAAGCACTGCTGAGGGGTTTGAATACAGAGTCACTTATGTGAACGAAGAGGGACTTGGGAACATCCCTCAACCTCCAGGGTCAACCTGGAATACTCCTAATCAATTTGGCATCTTTATTATCCAGAAGTTTTTTATTGAGCTCCAACGTGAAATCCCACTTAATATCTACTATATAATATCCGGAACGATTTATGAGGCTCCAACTTTAAGTAATGTTTTCTTGCATAGAACGGCGGAAGCGTTTCTCGGCTTGGAAAAGATCTTTGACACAATGAGTGAAATGTCCAGATTTAGTCTCTACCAGGGATTTTTTTGGGATAACTCAGGCTCCGACGATTATCAATCCAATAATGCCAATACCTCTTTGAATGACCGTGACCACGAAGAAACAAGCATAGAAGAGGATAAAGAAGAAAACCTTGGTATGTTTGTTCCCTCTTTGTCTGTATTATTTAATACAAACGCTTTACTTTGAACTTCCTTTTTTTAATAGTTGAAATCATCTTTTCGCCGGCCGGGAACTCAAAGATTGACAATATTCTCACTTCGACCAAGAAGGATTTGTTTGAACAAATTACAAACTTTGAGAAGCAAAATACCTAGCTACCGATCGCCTATTTTTTAGCTTTTTTAATTCGTGTTTCTTTTCCCTATTAAATCTCGATATTTATTATCTTTAATATTTTAGATGTACTTGAGCCTTGCTTTTTAATACAACTTTTTTTCCATCGTTTCAAGATTTGAAACTACTCCAACTACTTAAATTCTCCCTCCAGAATGTTTCTCTTGAATCCTTGCCATTGCAGTTCCCTTAAAATTAGGTCAAATACTTCCTTGGCTCAGAGTCTGTTGAAGGTGCTAGCGCGCAATATAAATCCCGGATTATTAATAAAATAAAAAGGCTAATAAAGTCGTAGCAAGAATTTTGGGAATTGTATTGGAAAGGGATATGTCATAAGTAACTTTGCAATGAATACCTGAATGGTTGATTTGAGTATTTTATACTTGTAAATTTTGTAATTGAAACTTTTATCTTTCTCTTTTAACAAGGTTGGAAGCAACAACTTTAGATACGGGTACCTAATACTTGAAATTCTGAGAAGAAAGACAAAGCCGTGTAGAAAGTACTGACAGGATTGTGTGTATGTGTTAATCCTTTTCCATCTTTTTTTTGGTGGAAACTTGCGACTTTATGCACCTAAGCTTTTATTAACTCAAAAATGGGTCCAAGATTCTCCACAGTCTCGCTTTTTTTTGCGGCTTCTCTCTTTGTTGTCCAAGCAGTAATAATGTACCTCTGGATGTACCAGAACTCTCACTTATTCATGATCTTTCTAGCGGGGGATATCCCTTTGATGATGAACTTCCTCCTAAGAAGACACGAATCGAATAGTGCAATTTCCGGAGGTCTCCAGTGGTTTTGGTATTGCTTGATCTTGGCAATTAAAATGGTTTTTTTGATCTGGCACAAATCATTTGATACATCCCCTAATAGCAATCTAATTGATACCCTCCCTTACACGATATTTCCTTCATCAATAATCCCAACCATTTTGTTTATTACTCCGGCTATTTACATCTTGCTCTCATTTAGAGCAGCTCCTCAGCTATATGGGTCTCCAATTTACGTGCTTACAACCGAGAGTCTTTTGCATTCAGACCTGGTAACTCATGTACTTTTGGATCTGACGGACATACTCGTTCAGATGCAACATGAGCAGTACCCTGCAAGTTTACTAATTCATTCAACTTGGATTTATATGTATGCGGGAGTAGTTTTAACTCTGGTGTTATTTTTTCATGGCCTTTCCTTTCCCACCAGCGGGGGAGAACCGACTCTCTCCCAGAGGCAAGGAGGGGATGTTTATATAGTTAGAAAGCACGCGGCGCTGGTAGGAATATTTCTGGTTGACATTCCTCTTCTTATTTTAAGAATTTATATCTGGCTTCATTTTCCTGTGGTTCCCGGATTTAATCCGTGGATAATGAAGAACATCTTGTTTATTCCTTTACAAATAGTAAGACTCAACCAATGTAGACTGGCTGAAAAGGAAAGATCCCAAAAGTCACAGAGGGAAAACTTTTTTTCGACTATCTTGATTAAGGAGGAACCTAAGGGAGCCCCTATCCTGAAGAGAGCCGTTTCCCCTTACAGCACCAAACGCTCTCAGGCAGTGCACCACTCCCGGACTAACTCCGGAAATGGCACAATTGAACTACCAGCTATCCAAAGCAAGGACAACTTTGTTGAACCCCAAAATCCGGCCTCTGACCTATCGAGTACCAAAAATAACATTGGCAATAACAATGTTATTGGTGGAAATGAAGGAAGCCAATTTAGAAATGGAAGTATCAATGGAATTCAACCGAGAAGCGACCCAATTCACTCCCAAAATGGACTGAGTACCAACCTTTCGGCTGGAAGTCTTCATAAGACATTTAATTTGAGTATCAGACATAGAATGCCAAACAAAGAAGAGTCATCGAATTGGGATGGCTCTTATACCCAAACTCAAGCCCTCCCCTCTAAGAGTGGAATTTCCGGAAAACCCAAAGAGATGGACTCAAACATTAAAAGAAACTTCGATCACTTAGTCAAAGATATAAGCTCAACCAGAAAAATCCCCGTGCAAAGTTTCTCACTTGGAACTATCCTCAAGCAAATCATATTTATATTCCAAAGAAGTGGACAGTCGTCCTACTTATCTTCCATTTTGGATAACACATTAAACGTAACGCAATTCCAGAATATCCGCCTATCTCTTGCATTAATTATCCCTCTCATCTCCCAAATATCCCTTGCAGTGTTCTGCAGAAACCCTGAACAAGGGGGAACTACCGTCCAATGTGACGTTAACTGGTTCTTTCCAAGCCTAACATCCGATGGAACGAGTTTTCAAAAAGTCAAATGCAATTCAGCTTTCGTCTCGTTCCTGTGCCTCAATTTTATTTCCTACCACCTCCTTTGGTTTGGAATGGCTAGGTTCTTCGAAATATTCTGCGGAGCAATCTATCAACTTGTAATAATCGGCTCCTATTTCTTTGTAATCAATAGTATCAGAAATGCGCAATTCATTGACCCATTTCTATCTGGAACGGATATAGACATTGGAAATATTCTTGTCTTACTTTGCATTTCACCTCCAGTACTCACACTCCTCTTCAATTACTTCCCTCTTTCAAGTGCATTTCTTGGAAGAAAGCATCTTAGACTAGCCACTCCCTTCTCCAAGAAACACTGGCTTGTCAACCAAATATCAGTTACTACTGACCAGAAGAACCGAGAGATGGAGATAAATAAACACTCGAAAGAAACGATCAAGAACTCCAGAGAAGACGAGGTCGGTTATCTTAATATTGGTTCTTGTCTCCTTCTTCTCAACTGTAGATTTGGAATTGCTCCAGTAAGTTTGAACGAACTTCTTATTGGTCCGGATACAATCAAAGGAATCCGCCTTGTGGACCTTCTTTTAGCCACAATATACAGGGATATCCTCTTTATTTTTGTCACCAGGGGCATTCTTCTCACTTTCTGTTTTACCTGGGCATCTCTTGGAGTTTTTGTCGCACACATCACATTCATGATCATTTATGGAATCGCCTCCCACATTATTCGCCTTCTCGCTCTCCGAAGGTTTGAGCTGAAAATACTTTTCCAGAAGATTCTTCGAGACATAATTAAGGAGGATTCCATACACCCAAATATTTCCCACCAGTCCTCTAATATCCTCGCTAACCTTACCCAACTCCAAAGAAATGATGAGTGGAAAAATTCAAGCCTTCAACAATCTATTTTCAAAGAGCATCAACTTTCATTCCAACAATCAGAATTCCTGCAAATCATAAACCAGATTTCCCTCCCCTATATTTCTCATAACAATGTCATTAAAAAGTACTCCTCCTCCGGGTTCTTTTCCTCTCCCGGAAATATACTCCTACCCTACACTATTGGAACTATCCCTCTTTAACGAAGAAGCCCTCTTAGCTTTTTTTCGCTCATCTATTACACCTTTCTCCCTCACGCAACAGTTCTTGAGTACTAATCTCAATATAAAAATCGCCCGATATAACTCTTTGAGCCCCTATATCTTTTTTTAGAATTTCGTAAACTAAATTATAATATCGATATTTAAAGGTCCTCTATCCCTACTCAATTTAACATGCAAATTTGCAATGAAGACTTCGTCCAAATGCCGGTATTCATATATGCGCCAAATTTATACGCGTCATACAAACGTGCAAAAAAGTATTACACAATATAAAAAATGAAAGAGAAGACAGTGGGTTCTCCTCGTGGGAACCCGGTTCTAAAATTGGCTTTAAAAACAGAGAAGATTAGCAAACCCCTGCGTAAGGCTGGTTTCATTCGCCGAAAGGTATAACCAATTTTTTTTTTCCAAATTCCTCTTGTAATTTGAACTCACTCCTTTCTCGAATTTCATTTCACTAGGAATCCTTGGAAATTGATTCTTTATTACCTTTCTTGAGTTTAGATCTTGAATCACGTGTTTTTTCGTGAATCATTTTACCACGCTCCAATATTCTTATTGGCCCTTCCCTATACTTCGTTCTACCTAATCTAGCCGAACTCCAAGTTCTCAATCTTCTTTCTTTGTCTCAACAAGACGGGACACAAAAAAATATCAAATTTGGCTATTGCAACTAACAGACTAGTCAATTTCTCCTAAAGGAATAAAAATGAAAAATGGTCCGGATATAGAAGGAATTCGTTCTTTGGGTTCGCTTAAACCAATAAACTCGATACTTGCCCTAAGATTCCAAAACCAAAACTTAGTATTGGTTGGTTTTGGGAATGAACTTAGAATTTATTCTCAGGACTTAAAGTTTCTGCATGACTGTTTTATTTACCACACCTCTCATAATATATACGGAATATATAGTGGTACTTCTGACTGTCTAATCTCTATATTTGGACTTGGGAGGATTGCCTGGTTTCGCCTCCTGAATGATTTCACTGAAAGAAAAGTTAAATGTATTTGCGTATATCAACTGGACCAAGATGATCTTTTTTTAGAATCCTTTAATTTTGGCCATGGGAGATGGATTATTGGAGGCTCTATCGGAATCATCAGATTATGTAGTTTTGAAAGTAGTACTGAAACTCCAATTACTTTAAAAACTCAAACTATCCCCATTCCGCAGTGTCCAACTTTGTACTCTATGAAGATTTTCAAAAATGAGAATCAAAAGGAGGCATTGATTATATCCGGTTCAGCCTTTTCCACAATAAGTATATATTCTCTTAATCTAGAGAATTCAATTGTTTATCTGAAACAAACTCTTAAAGGTCACAATGGAGTGATTTATGATATTAAGGTATCCGATGACGGGAATCAAATAATATCGTCTTCTGATGACAGAAAAATCCTAGTTTGGAGAAGAGAAACTCCAAACTTAGAAGATGGAATTTCTGGCGAATACACACTAAAATATATCTTACTGGGACACTCTGCCATAGTATGGTCAGTGGATTGCTTCTGGGATAAAGGTCTTGTTGCCTCCGTCTCTGAGGATGGTGATTTGTTTGTCTGGAACCTGAAGAATCCGAACCTTACACCAAACTCCGATCCCGGAAAGGAGCCAGATATTATTTCATTTCCAGCATTTAAAAATTCAAAGGTCCACCAAGGAAGAGGGGGAAGAACTGTCCATTCCATAAACTTAAATGGATTTAATTCTTGCGGTCATTGGCTTTTCTTAACTGGTGGAGAGGGTGGAGATCTCAAATCTTGGAAATTTTTACTGGAAAGTGATAATAATCAAACTAACCCCAAGGGGTTAGAAACAAGTGAAATAGACCATAGTTCTATTCTAATTGAGACAACAGCTTGCCCAGAAAATTTAGAATCCGATAAGACTCAAAAAGAGTCACGGAAATCTTGGTATCAGGGAGCCTATCTAATTGATAGTAACAATATGATTGTGGTTACAAGACAGGGAGTTCTGAGTTTTGGAAAAGGATTCTTTGCAGGTAATTCTGGGACATGGAAAACTGAAATTATTTGTGATCTGGGAAGTCCAATTTTCTCATTTTCTTGTACGAACAGTGGTCATTTCGTTGTCGGGTCTTCTAAGGGGTCAGTGATTCATGGGTATATAGACTTCATTACAAGAACTCTTAAGTGGAAAGACAAAATCTTTCATCAGGGTTGGATCGAAAATATAACATTTATCAAATGCTTTAAAATAATCAACGACGAACTTTATCTGACTCTTTCGTCTTGTTCAAGGGGAATAATCGGAGTATCCATATTTTATAGAGTTCACAGTGATTCAGAGTGTCATCCTGAGTGGGATTCCTGCACTGTTCCAGTAAAAGGAACTCCAAAATACGGAGAACTAAAATGCTTGGATATATTAATCGATAATTCGTTCGGGGGTAAGATAATCTGTGGGACAGTTAATGGAAACATATTCTTACTGAATTTTAAGGTTATATGGAAAAAGAAAGGTTACTACCCTTTAGAGACTCAAAAGAAAACCTCCCCTGCGGAGTTTCCGTCTCTAAGCATGGAGGTTTCTGATGTACTCTGTGGAGTACACAAGGGAAATGTCTCAAGTATAAATTGGATAAATGAAGATAATTCGAGTTTGAGATTCCAATCAACTGGACAGGATGGGAAGATAAATAGGTATTTAGCTGAAGACAAGATAAACTTGGAGTGGTCTCACAAGTGGAAATCCCACTGCGACTACATAGTTAAATGCCTCAAATTGGACGAAACCAATGATTGGTTAATTATTGGGGCTGTGAGACATGACCTTCTGTTTTATTTGGCTAAAGAAAGTGTGACAACTGCTCCCATATTGTTATTGAAACACAGATTTGGTGGAATTAAACGATCATTTCAGATCAACTTGAGAGAATTCGCAGGTGAAAGGATTCTTGAAGTAATTTGGTGTCAAAAACCTGAAATTAAGGTTCACCAATTTAAAGCTAAATACTTTTTTGAAAGCTTACTAAACTCGGAAGTGAATTTGAGTCCTCTTTCTTTGCTGGAATCTTTGAACAAAAATCCTCCATCTAGAATGATTTACTCTTCAGCTTGGCTGAGCAACTCGGTAGTAATTATCGGAGGAGAAGATCATATAATAAGATTTTACGACATTTCAGATACATCAAAGCTAATCCAGATTCATTCCGTCAGATTGTTGGACCCCATAAGAAAACTAAAAGTAATGAATATTTCCGAGGAGGAGGACCTATTAATTGTTTGCGGAGGGAGACAGATGTTGGAGATTTTTCAGGTAAAGAGAAAGGAGATCTCGGGAGAGATGACTATTAAAAGGCTTTTCTCTAACTCCATTGATAAGAAGCAGGGCTCTTGCTATAGATTTATTTCTATGGACTCCAGGATATATGAGATAGGAGAGGAAAAGAAGGAAAAAACTCTGGAGGTGTTTGTGGGTTCTAGTAAAGGGGAAATCCGGATTTTCTCATTTAAAATATTTACTTATCAGGAAAAAATAGAATTAAGATTAGAAGAAGAAGAAGGAATGAGCACTTCTTTTGTGCCCTTTTCACTTAAAGTTGAAGCTCTTTTGGGAGAGCCAACATTAATAGTTGGACTCTCTAATGGTAGCATTCAAATGTTCAGGAGTTTAAAAAAGGAGGATAAAAGTACTAAATTCAATTTACATTTGGGACCAGAGGTGGAAATAAAGGCTCATAGTTCCGGGGTGAACTCAATTATTTTAGCTAAGGATGATCCTGAAAGGAAAGACTTTCAACTATTAGTTTCTTCGGGACATGACCAGAAAATTGCGATTTCGAAAATTGTATTCGACTCTGAAAAGGGAAGACTCAACGGGAAATTGAATTTTTCAATCCCTAATGCTCATTTTTCTTCAATTAGAGATCTTTGCTATGATTCAAAGAAAAGGATTTTATTTTCTGTATCTTGGGACCAAACACTTAAATACGGACACCTTAATGGTACCGAGGGGAGTTTATCTAACACAAAAAGTCATAAAATTTCGATTTGGGATGCAAGTAAGTTTATTATACAAAATTGGTCTTTAATCAAAATATTTTTTTTTAATTTCAGGCTGCATTTCAGTTTCTTTGGACGGGAAATTTATTTTAATTACAGGAGGTTCCGGATCTATTCAGCTTTTTAGTATTGTTTAAGTGGACAAAAACTAGACAATGATGGCCTTTCCTCAGTAAACCGGATGCAATAAGAGTAAAGCTCAAAAGGCTCATTGGGGATGTTCAGTTAAAATCCGGATCAAAGGGTCTAAAATTTATTTTTATTTTAGTATTAGTTATAGGAAATGGTACTTTGAAATAAATATACTTGAATTTTTTTGAAAAAGTTTGAAATCATATTACGTGTACCTTAAATAATATAAGATTACACGTAATCCCACTTATTTTGACTTGCCTATGTACCGGTGTTACATGCAAAAACGGGATTTACCGCCACAACACATGCCCGCCAAAATTGCCCACAATGTCTGTGTCGAAAGTTTTGCTGAGGTAAATACAACTTGAGTTTAAAGCAAGAATTTCGGCTTGAATAAAGAAAGGGAAATAACTTTCGCAAGAAACAGAAAATTGGGTAAGTTGGAGTAGTTGACGATCTGTTGTTGCTGTCTCTCTGGGATTTCTGTCTGGAAAAAGGTGCGTTTTAAAACGACGATGTGGAGTAGATAGTGGATCAAGAAGCTGCCGGATCAATTGAACCTCAAAAAAGGGAGTGGTAGTTTGGGGGACCTTTGGCATCGGTTCCTTAGTAAATTGGTGGACGTGGGGGTTCTTTGTTGGTTCGAAGGATTTCGATTCGAAAATACCTTTGGGGAAACATCGGAATTAACCGGAAATTTAGGTGTGGGTGAGGGTAAATTTTAGAGATATGTATATTTTGGATTGATATGGAGAGGAAGGGGGGTGGAGGAGGAAAGATTATATTAAGATTTTATAGTTGGTATCTGAAGACTATTTGTGGGATTGTTGACTTTAACTCAGCTAGTTTAGGGTTTGTAAATTAATTTTGGATTCCGAGTAATATTTTCGGGTTGGGGGTTAAAAAGAGGGAGATAAACTAGTGTTTTTTGGTTTAACGGGGGGGGGACAAAGGTGGCAGAGCACAACAGCAGATTAATTTAAACATAATCTTTGGTAATTATTAACTTTCTTTTAGGGACAGTTTTACGATTGTGAACAATGCAGATTTTCGTTAAGACTCTAACAGGAAAGACCATTACTTTGGAGGTAGAGCCATCAGATACAATTGAAAATGTTAAGGCAAAGATCCAGGATAAGGAGGGAATTCCCCCAGACCAACAACGTTTAATTTTTGCTGGAAAACAGTTGGAAGACGGTAGGACCCTCTCTGATTATAACATTCAGAAGGAGTCCACTCTCCACTTGGTCTTGAGACTTAGAGGTGGAATGCAGATTTTTGTTAAGACTTTAACGGGAAAGACCATTACTTTGGAGGTAGAGCCATCAGATACAATTGAAAATGTTAAGGCAAAGATCCAGGATAAGGAGGGAATCCCCCCAGACCAACAACGTTTAATTTTTGCTGGGAAACAGTTGGAAGATGGTAGGACCCTCTCTGATTATAACATTCAGAAGGAGTCCACTCTCCACTTGGTCCTGAGACTTAGGGGTGGAATGTAAGGGCAAGGTCTTGAAAAGGGAAGCAAAAAATCAGCTATAGAGGTCTGGAGGATATTAGAGAAGATTTCATACAAGGGCTCATGGGATATCTTTATCTGGGTAGTAGATAAAAAAGATTTGGGAAGTAGGACGAATTTTTCGGTTTATCCGGGTTTTTATCTCGGGTTACGAGTTTGTCCAGTACTAACCATTCGGGATGATATCAACATACATGGGATAGTAGGCCTTAACTTCACGTTTAAGCATTTCGTTCCAATAACAAGGGTTCTTTTCACTGTACTTGAATATTTGCTGTGTTTTGAATTGCCAATTTTGATTCATATGCTCCGATAACCATCTGGACTTCGCCATCTCGTGAAGAATCAAGGTGGGAACCTCCTCTTTGTCGTCCGTTCTTGCCTTCTGGTTATAAGTCTAACTTTGTAATTTGCGTTCTCGTCTCAAATTTTCTAAGGGGGTCCCAATGTTTGGTGACGCAGCTCCAACTGCAGGGGTGCAACCGCAATTTTATGTTTCTGTTTACCTCACTATAGGAGCTTGAGCGGGGCCCCACAACAAAGTTTTGGAGTGAGGTTGATAAATGGGAAGAATAAGAAGATTACCCGAAGAGGTCATTTCAAGGATTGCAGCAGGGGAAGTCGTTGTAAGTCCTTCCCATGCATTAAAGGAATTGTTGGAAAACAGCCTGGATGCGGGGTCGCGGAATATACTGTTACAACTTAGAAGAGGTGGAATTCAGGAATTGCAGATAACGGATGATGGCTATGGGATAGAGAAGTCCGATTTCCCGGCTCTTTGTGAAAGGTTTACAACAAGTAAATTGGAAACTATGAAGGATATTGGGTCTCTGAAAACTTTTGGTTTTAGAGGGGAGGCGCTATCCAGCATAAGTTTTGTTTCTCGCTTGAGTATAACATCTAGGACAGAGGACTCTGAATACGCCTATAGAGCAACTTTTGCAGATGGGAAGATGACCTCTGAATTAGAGGAGGTGGCATCAGCGAAGAGGGGAACGACTGTTCGTTTTACTGACTTGTTTTACAACATGCCTTCAAGGCAGAGAGCCTTGAACTCCGCTCCTGAAGAGTATGCAAAGTGTCTGGAGTTGGTTCAAAAGTACTGCATAGAGTTCCCGGAAGTTTCGTTTTCCGTGAGAAAGTTTGGTAACAACGCCAACGACTTAAGGACAAATGGAGGACCGAATGCAAGTAGGAAAAACGTGATCGGATTAATATATGGCTCTCAGGTTGTCAAAGAACTAATACATTTTAAGATATCCAAGGATTCTCAAAAGGCTCCGGGAGGAGCAAAGAACGAACTCTTTTTGAGTATTCCCGATTATTCCGTGGAATTGTATATTTCTGGACTAGGGTATCATCCAAAGCAAAATACTCTGATTACTTTTGTAAATGGGAGACTAGTCAGGAATTCGGGCATAAAGCAAGCAATTGAAGTGGCTTATCAATATACGAAGACCAACTATTGGGCTTTTGTATCTGTAAAGGTTCCTTCCGAAACGGTGGATCCAAATGTACATCCTACAAAGAACTTAGTTCACATTAGTCACGAGTGTTTAATAACAGATGCAATTCAGAAGGGTGTAGCCAATTTTCTCCAGTCTTCAAGCTACTCGAGAAGTATGGTTTTGGAAAAGAAGCCTCGTTTTGAACTGAGAGAGTTTAGTTTGGAAAACAGTTTGGAATCTTCAAAAAACGTGACAAGGGTCAGAACTGACTCCAAACAACTAATGCTACGAGAATATTCCTCAAACATTTGTTTAAAACAGTCGCACACTCCTTTAACTGAGGAAAATACTTCCAGCAAAGACATAGAAACAAATGCCACGGAAGCAAATTCCACTTCTTTGGCACGGGATCCTAATGGGAAGGAAAAAGAAGATTCAACAATGGTTCAGGAATTTCAGTCAGAGAGGCCGGCGAAAAAACACATCTCCAGATTTAATGAAGAAGAGGATCAGGAAAATCCTGATTCAAGTAGGGAGGAAAAGTTGGGCTCAGATTTAAATCCAAGCCAGGCGGAAAGACCTATTGAAACTAAGCAGATCTTCAAGCTGGCAGACATTTCGAGTTACGTTTCAGATTCACACATTCTGGGATGGTCTCTTAATACGGAGTCGATTTTAATGGATTACGGAATGAGCAATTACCAAACGAGAATGAAGCAGATGTACCTGACGGAGATTGAGAAGTGCATCCAGGAGACCGAGGATTTGAATTTGGAGAGTCTCAAAAGTCTTACTCATAGCATTGTCAATGGGGTTTACATTGGGAAAGTTAAAGGGTTTTGGTCCTTGATACAAGGAAAGAACAAGATTCTTTTAATAAAGATAGATAGCATCTTCAAAATTGCTCTGGAACAGTCAATAGTTTGTAGGCTTGGTTTCATACCTCTACTCAAGCTTAATCCTAAAGTCACTCTAGAAAGCCTCTTTTTGTTTTCAGCACAGGACCCAAACAAGTTCCAGGACCAGCAAGAGGTGAAAAAATTTACATTTAAGGAGGGTTCTCATTATCTTGAGCTTCTAAAGATATTTGGAATCGACTTTGATCCCAAGGCACTTTCGTTCTCAACTTTTCCGCTTTGCTTTGGGAACTTTGTTCCAGATTTTGATACTTTACCTTTTTTTTTCGAGAGCATCATTCTGGTATTTTGGGATTTCCACATTAAATATGCAGATGAATCGTTTAAGATAAGTGAAAAAAATGTTACATGTGATAAATTAATAAATCAAGTAGATTCCAATTTATTATTTGGATTGTTTAAGAGGATAGTGAATGTTTTTGTAGAGTATTATATGTATGGGATTGAGGATAATGAATTGCTTTACCAAAGCGTGAGGAACAATTCTAACTTGATTTTGTTAGAGAAGCAGGTGGAGGAAAATATAATGGAGCTCTCAAGTCTGGAAAAGCTATATAGGGTTTTTGAGAGGTGTTAGAAAATTAATTAATCTATTCGAAAACGAACCCTATTGTTTTTCAACCCTTACTACATAGTGCTGGGCGTTTTTACCTGGAAACTTGGGCACCATTTAATTGGTTTAGGGCCAAGGGAGGAGATGGGGAGGAGGAACGGTCAAAGGCCGTCACATTCTGACTGAAATTACTGATTGAGGTAGATGGGTACTGGTTTCCCTGATTATTCAAAATCAGAGGAATGCTATAGATTGGGAATGCCGGTGGGGTGCTATAATAAGGGAAGGGATCCGAGTTAAAAGTGAGTCTGGGAACCTCCGGAAGAATCAAGGCTGAAGAGGCGTGGCCTTCATTGAAGTTTCTGGGGATGCTATTGACTTGAGAAAGTGCACCTTCAGCTTTAGCTTCAAAAGGTAGGCAGTTTTCCGGGGACTTTGAGGAATCCTTGTCCTTTGAGTAGGAGTGCCTAGAGATATAGGGTTGGTCTGTGGGGCTCTTTTCGGATTCAGGCCCATTCTCCTCCTCAAATAGCTCCGCTGCAACAGTTGCAAGTACATAAAGATATGAAGATGGCGGCAAGTGATAATCTTTGTGGCTTTTAATTCCCAGATCAGAGAACTTGTTTTCGAACTTAAAGATTAAATTTGGAGAAGTGAAAGGTGACACTGGAGAAGAGGTGGAATCCAGGTTGATATCTTCGTTTAGAGACTCAAACCTACCACTAGGAATAGATGCTGCCCTGATAGTGCCGGCTTTGAGTCCATCTTTATGGTAAATTCCACTTTTCAGTGACGCCAATCTTTTACTAAAGCTCCCAGAACTAAGTTCCTCAATGGGGGCTTCACTCACATTTATGCTTTTCCTACCTCTCTTGTTTATTAGTTTCATCTTCCACGGGTCACTAAAGTCAAAGGGAAGTTTGTTGTGGGCGTTTATGTACTTGAATGCATCCCTCGCCATGGTCCATGCGTTCTCCTCCCCATACTTGTTGAAAGAGTACGATTTCTGGTGCCTCCCGTTCTCCCCTGAAATGGTCGAGTTTTTTATTCTATAAACTAGCCTAACTTCATTTTTGTTTACCGGCTTGTATATTTGGATCGCACGAGCTTCCATAAACTCTTCATAACAAAATCCCACTTTTCTGCTTGCAATATCTATAAAAGTATATTTATAGACAGTTCATGAATTAATTATTTTTCCTCGCCCTACCTTTGATTTAACTTAGTTCGTATCAATCTTACACATACTAAGTTGCAAATTCCTCCCACTTATGACTCACCTCGGATGCTACCTGTCTAAGTCTTGTTAAAGTGGTAGGGGGTGTCGAATTCTTTATAATCTCGTGGTGTGAAAAAAAATATTAATGTGTGCATATGTGTGCATTATTAATAAGGGTATTGCTAGGTCTTTTTTCTTGTATGGCTGCAGAATTGCATGGGGATATTGCAAATTAAGATGAAAACCTTTTGCTCATTAATGCGTTAGAACTACTTATAGGAATGACTTTTCAAAATGCTCGATGATTAAACAAAAGCTCTAATAAAAAAGGGGTTATTGAAGAATCGGGATTTCTATGTGAGTAATATAGGGATAAATGAGAGGATAGGTTTTGAAGATATCTTGGCAGATGTTTTGAAAAAGAAAAACAACTTTATTTTAGAAACTGCAGAGGAATTTTAGCTATCCAATTCCCTACATTTGTACACACATCACACAAAAAACATACAATAAGAAAGTTGCACTCAATAAAAGGTGTATATGAATTAATTTATGTTGGGTAAGATATATAATTTGGTATTAAAAGAGGGGGATGGAAGATAGAGTTGAACTAAGCCAAGACTTTTTTTAGATGAGAAAGACCGCAATATTCTACTTAATTTTATTTACAAGCTCGTTCACTTTGTATGAGACTGCAATTGTAACAACTATAATTGCGAATAGCAAAAACTTTGAGAAATGAAAAAGAGCTAGTTCAAAAAAGCCCAAACTTTTCTCTTTATGTTTCTCTAAACACCCATTTACTATTAAAACCTTCTCTCTGAGACAAAACCTTTTAGTTAATTCAGCCCCATAAAATTTTGAATCTTTGTTAGTTTGAGGAAAACAACCTGAAATTACTCTCGAACAAAGATCCGATATTTCTTCTACCTGCGAAGTTTCCTTACAAATCTTTATTCGGACCTTTTCCTCACATTCTCCAAAAAAACCACAAAACTTTTCCAAACAGATAAACTCCCCCTCCTGGCTGGAGTTGTGGATCTCTTCCATGTGCTCATCATATGCCTTTTCCTCCTGAAAAGTCTTCCCACAAAATCCACATTGGCTTTTTCCCGTGGGAAACACTGTCCTCATGGCTTCTTCTTTATTGTAAATGTGCATTTCTGGGGTAAGTAGGCATTCTGAACTCATTGACCTCTTAATTCTTGGATCGTTCCTCAATAGCAGTTGAATTGCATGACTAACCCTCCTTGAGATTGCCCTTGAACATTCTAGATCACCAGCAGCCAGATGGGAACTCGGAATTAAAGAAAACAATAAGAACATTAGCAACGCGGCCAAGAGCATAGCTTCCTCAACCTTGCCTGGTTTTCTGAATAATTAATATCTATGAGCTCAATACTGCCCTTCCTTAATAAGTTGCTTATATTTGCAGAATGGTAGGCTGCGATTAACACTCAGTTCAATACTGGAGCATGCATTTGTGAAGGCAGCTCCAAAATTTTCGCAACCCGATGAAGCTTTTTCAATGGGTTCTTTTCAGCCATGCATTATCAAACTATCTATTTCCGGCTCTTTCTGCAAAGATTTAAGTGATTTATAGCTTAGACTGAACTTAGCTTACCACTTTAAGGGCAAAACAGGTTATTATACATGCAAATGGCGGGTAAAGCAAGCGGCATAGCATTCACATTTAAACCAAATGAAAAAAAAACTAAACAGGGATCGGGTGATGCAAAAAAAACAGTTTGTGTAGAATCGCATAGGCTGGCTCAGAGTGGGTCTAGGAGTAGCAAGATCTGAACATTTTGCGATATAATGGGAGCGGACGTCTTCAGAGGGTGTTGGGGCGTCTTTCAAAGATTTACGAAAAGCACATATTAGGAAGTTTGGAATTTTGCGGAGATCGCTCTATAATTGAGATCTACAAGTGGCATAATGGTAAAGTCGAAATAGTACAAGAAAATGTTGCTTCTATCGGGTTTGGTTTTGGTTTTAGCTTTGTTGGTTTTCGGTTTTACAAGACAGTTTAGGAAAGGAGATAATTTAACTCAAGAAAGAGTGAGAAATGCATTTTTGAGCCGGGGATTTGACCTTCATAAAGAGGCTACGGGGAATTGTGAGGACACAAGATTAAATCTGGAAAGGAGTCCGGAGGTATATTTATCAATTGTGGTTCCTGCGTTTAATGAGGAAGAAAGGATTTGGACAACTTTGAATTCTATGCTGGATTATATGGAGGAAAGAAGCAGGTCTGACAGCACCTTTAGGTATGAAATCATTCTGGTGGATGATGGAAGCTCTGATAACACTCTTCGGGTTTGCGAGGATTTATGGCTTCAAAAAACAAGTCGCGGTGAAGTTTCAGGAGGGAGACTTAGGTTGTTATCGTACTCTGAGAACCGGGGAAAAGGAAATGCCGTCAGGATCGGCGTTTTGGCAAGTCTCGGGGAATATATTTTGATGGCAGATGCGGATGGAGCAACAAAGATTGAATGCTTTTCACTATTAGAAGAGGCTATGAGTGGGAAGGATGGCCAGGTAGAGATTGTATTCGGTTCCAGGAATATGGTCTTACAAGGTAATGACGAGTATGAAGAACCTCAGATAAAAAGAATCTGGTATCGTCAATTCCTCAATTCCGCTTTTCACAAAATAACCCAAACTGTCGTTGGGACAGAGCTAACGGATACACAATGCGGCTTTAAGCTGTTCTCAAGAAAATCTGCCAGGGCCATTTTTCCTTCTTTACACATCAAAAGGTGGGCCTTTGACATTGAAATAGTCTTGATTGCGAAAATCCTCGACCTGAAGATTCAACAAGTAAGCGTTTCATGGAGGGAAATTCATGGATCAAAGCTTTCCGTCCTATCAGACTCCTTCAGAATGCTTCTCGACGTCATTATTCTTAGAACCCTTTACTTACTCGGAATATGGAAAATCGGGGACCTTCAATCTCTGGGGAGTGGCGAGAAGGCTCCAAGTATGCACTCCGTCTCTACTATAGACAATATGAAAAGCAAGAAAACCTGTTAGTTGACATCGGGAATCTCCACGAACTCGAGAAACTGAGGAGTACGAACCTCGAAATAAGACAAACATTTTGTTGGTGGAAAAGCAACTAAACTAGTGGATAGAAAAAAAGACATAAAAAAAATGTGAATGCTCCTGGACACATTTCGCTGAGTTCCTATATTTCGACCCTTACTTCCCTTTTCCTCTACTCCTCAGGCCGTGATTGTAACAAGGTATGATATTTACGGCCTTGCCGTTTTCTTCAATATAGGCAAAATGAAATTTACCCTTCTGATTGTGGCGTTCATCACTGGAGATTTAGAACCGGGAGGATCAATCCAAGTGACTTCCCGAACAGTTTTCCTTCTCAAAATGTCGCATCATTTCCCTTAACCTATTTTACTTTGGTTTCCTGTCTACTTTGTCGCAATTTACCGGTCGGACCTTGTACCGCCTCGGGGGGGCGCTCGCTCCCGCCCGGTGAATATTTACATTTAACGTGCAAATTAAGAACGGTTAGAGTTACTCTTTGACTAAGTAGTGGAGACGAGACACGGGCGACAATGATCCTGGAATTGAATATTCATCCTCACCCCTTCATTCTCCTTCCAACTCCGCACTCCTTAGAGGCGGATTGCCTACAAACCAGAGGCTCATTAGAAAGTAGATAGAAAAAGTAGGGAGAGAATAAAGAAATATCCTAGTTCTTACAGTATTCAATAAACTTAGTCTAGTTTGCTTTGCATGACATTCATTTTTGTGAACTCCACCCAAGTGAGTTCATTTAGAGTATCTGAAAATCCGCAAGGGATCTCTTTTCACTCCTCCGAAGAACTGGAAAGGTATGGGAAAGCAAATAGTAGGTAGGTCCTATTCTCTCAATTCTTAGAAAGCTTCTTAATGATTGCAACGAGAGTCTTAACCCCGAATCCATTTCCAAAAGTATCCATTCCAGAGCACCCGGCAATGTCAATGTGGGCGTATTTGACATTTGTATCTACGAATTCACAGAGAAAAGCGGCAGAGGTGGAAACGGGGGCTTTTCCCTCGGAAGTGTTATTTAAGTCTGCAATCTTGGACTTCACGAGGCTCCTGAATTCTGGGTCCAAGGGAAGTTGCCAGAACTTTTCACACACGGTTTTACCGCATGCTTGGATCATCTGGAAGAGCTCGTCATTATTTCCCAAAACAGAGGCATACTTGCCTTCAAATAACTTGTAGCTGAATCCTGTCAAAGTTGCCAAGTCGATCACAGTTTCTACTTTGAGATTACAGGCATAGACGAGGGCGTCCGCTAGGGTTAGTCTTCCCTCGGCATCTGTATTCCCAACTTCGATAGTTTTCCCGTTTGAGGCAGTAACAATACAGCCCGGCAAATAGGCATCCCTGGACACTAGGTTGTCACAAATAGCGGAAATGAAGTGAACCTCGATGTTTTCCGGCTTAATCAGACCCACTGTCAAGGCAGTACCAAAAACTGCAGCTGCTCCCCCCATATCCCCCTTCATGAACTGAATCATTTGGTGCTTAATGTTGTAGCCACCTGTGTCCATGGTGATTCCCTTCCCAACTAAGGCAAGCTTCTTCTTCACTTCTCCTTTGGGTCTATACACCAAATGAACGAATTGAGCGGGAGACTTGCTTCCCTGAGCAACTGCGAGAAAAGCCCCCATTTTGAGGTCCTCACACTCCTTCGGTTGGAGGATTTTCCCCTCAAGACCGACACTTATAGCCATAGTGATCACCTCTTTTGCCATGTTTACAGGGTCGCAGTAGTTCGGGGGAGCGGAAGTTAAATCCCTTGCAAACAGCAGACCTCTAGATGTTGAGAGCGCCTCTGGAGCTTTGATATCACACTCCTTACAGAGTTCCTCAGACTTTAGGAGAAAGGAGATCTTCTGAATCTGCTTTGGAGACTGTCTCTTGGATTCAGGCTCGGCATGCGTTCCCTTGAACCTCGTCTCCTCAATGCTAACGAATGGAAACTGCGTGCAGAAAAGCATAAGGTCGTCTGAAATAATATCATCGACCCCAAGAACCACTGTATATGTCTCGAAGTGCTTGTTTTTCTTTTGAAACTCGCAGATGCAGTCGGAGAGCTCGTTAAAGAAATTCGGGCTTGCTGAGTTCTTATCTCCAAGTGAAACCATTAATAGGCTCTTAAATAGAGAGCCCGGAGGCAGAATTACCGAAAAATTGCTGTTTTCCTCCTTTAGAGTCGAGTTCTGGTACGCAGTTTCCACCACACTCTTTAAGATCCCATTCAAGGCTATATCCAGGGAGCTGTAGAAGTCCGGTGAGCTCTCCATAATCCCCGTACTCGGAACGCACAGAACAAGACAATCGCTGCTAATAGAGTTGTCATATTTCTTCTCTAACACAGAAAATTCAAACTTAAGAGAGTTATTGAATTCAGACAAAGGAATTCTTTCTGGGCGTATCGGATTCACCATATTCAATAATAGTTTCCAATCCAGGCCAGGTTCAAATTAAAGTGAAAGTTAATAAATTTATCAAATTCCCACAGAAAATTATGTTTCGAGGGCAATGAGAATTCAAAGTTTTCGTGAATAACTGCCAGAACGAATTTAGCTAACAGCCTTTCTCCCCAACAATTTGGTTTACCGGCGTTTGCATACTATTTACCGCAATTTGCAACTTTTACCGCAATTCGCATACATGGATTACCGGAAGGTTTTACAAAATGGTATTAAGAATTAGGTAGTTTTGGCGGCAACCGTAATAATTAATTAAGAGATTGGAATTGAATCTACAGAATAGGAAGAGTAAAGAGGGGAAAAAAGAAGTGGAGGTTCGCCTGAACTGGAAACGGGGAAGGCTTAGAAACGTGGATATTGAAGCTTGCGGAGACTTTTGAATAGACGACTTGGAACTCTTCTGCTTTGGGGAGTTGGGCTGTGAAAGGACTGATGAGCCTGGGAGAATAAACCGGGAAAGGGCAGCAGGAGTCTCTTTGGACTTGGAATTGGGGTGTAGTTGGAGGAACATAGGCATTCATATAGAAACTAACGCAAAAAAAGTGGTGTCTTCATTTATACTCTGGTTCCAGTGTGAGAGCGCCTATAAAGTTATATTGGATACTTAAATATGATGTACAAGAATATGCCAGTAGATCTTGTACTGGTTAGGCATGGGCAAAGCGAGGGAAACTTGGCTCAGAGACTTGCCAGACAAGGAGAACTACACACATGGACGGGGGAGTTTCGCCGCCGTCATAATAGCCAATACAGATTGACGGACAGAGGAAGGGCCCAGGCAAGGATAGCTGGGGAGTATATAAAAAACAATATTGGGTTTACATTTGACAAATATTTCACTTCGGAGTACGTGAGAGCAATGGAAACGGCGGCAATGCTGGGGCTTCCAAATGCACTTTGGAATACTGACATATATCTTAGAGAGAGGGACAGAGGAGTACTCGCTAACAAGACTCACGAGGAGCGGGCCTTGCTACATCCAGACGAAATGATGAGGAAGGAGAGAAATTCATTTTACTGGCAGCCGTCCGGAGGCGAGTCTTTAGCAAACTTATGCTTGAGAATAGAGAGAGTTCTTGATAACCTGAGTCAAAACTGCGGAGGATTGAGAGTGATTATAGTTTGTCATGGAGGAGTGATTAAAAGCTTCAGAGCTTTGCTGGAGCGCGAAAGGGGAGATGTAAATACAAAGATGAATAAGATCAACAACTGTCAGATTGTTTGGTACACCAGGAGAGACCCAGAAAAGGGTTCAATTGCAAGCTCTTACAGTTGGGTGAAGTCCGTTTGTCCCTGGGATCTTTCTCTTTCCTCAAATTCCTGGAAGCATATTCATAGACCTGCCTTTACAAACGAGGATTTGCTACAGATCATATGCAAGGTTCCTCAGCTCGTGAATGCTCCCGTTATGGATATTTTGGAGGGCTCTGAGAACCTGAGTCTTTTGGACCTTTCCTCAGGAAAAGAGGTCAGCAATGCGAATGACGAAGAGCCGGGCGAGAGCGTAACAATGGAGCAAAAATTTGGAGATCCCGAAGAAAGTTTCAAAAATTTCTGCCAAAGCGACTACACCGACGAAGAAATAATTAATGACTCTGACGTTCAGGACGACTTAATCGACTTTAATCCACAAATATTCGTGAACAAATATTTCAATTCCTAATTTACCCCAATTTACTGCACTATTAAACCACCTTTCAATACATTCACATTTTCATAGCATTTACATGCAGGTTACATGCTCTACGGAAAGTAATTTTCGTTTATATATGGGCACAAGAAGGCAAAGAGAACATTGAACAAAAAAAGTTAACGGCTTATAACTATATATAAAAAGGAGTTTATATGTGCGCTTTTTTACTACAGTAATCGAATTTGGGCTGAGATAGAGGTCTTTTGCTTTGCTTTTTATTGATATTGTAGGTACCAATATTTTTTGCAGGCTCGTTACCAAATGAGTTGGAGTCTTGGGGACCTAGGCCCGTGTAATCTAAGATGAGTTCAAGACCTTTAGTGCTGTTTCCCTCTTTCTTTAGCTGGGCCATGCACACTTGAATGACATCCTTGACTAGCTCTCTAATTCTTATTTTCCACATGGTGCAGAATTTGAAATCCCTTAGTTGCAGGTTTTGGCCAATCATCTCAACGAGGATGAAAACTGCTCTGGAAGATAGCATTTCCTCCAATGAGTTTTCAAAGGACTTGATTATGGCGGTTCTGAAGGGGTCAAATTTAGATGAAATGGAGGTATCTAAGTTGTTGATTATCTTTAGAATTGATACAAAGGTTCTGTGGCCCGTGTTATCCATTAGAACATAGGTGCTTCCGCCGACTACGGGGTTTAGTAGTGAGACGTTGATTAGCTCAAGAGCTTTCTCGACACCATTTTCTTCTGAATTTTCCTCGTTCTCGAGGTAGTAATGAAGTAGTGCCAATAAGAGCTCCTTACCGGTAACACTGAGAATCATATTTTCCATTACTGCTTTGGCTTCTTCCTTTGGTGAATCGAATAAAAGACTTTCTAGTGCAGGTAGAAGAACTCTGTTCATTTCTTGCTTCCTAGTGAGACTGGATTTGAGAGAAGTGAATGAGTCCAGAGTCAGTGCCCAATGCTCGTACTGGGTGAAGTTCCTAAGACTCACCTGGGGGGTGAGTAAATAAGTTACAATTTTTATGGAGTATTGGTTTTCCAAAATCTCCTTCTTTAGTCTTCCTTGAGAAATCAGAGAGGCGCAAATGATCTCGTTCAGAACCTTAGTGTCATCCATTGTTGAAATCAGTCTCAAAATTAAAACGTAGTCAACCGGATTCATGGACAACTCCATAACATCTTTCTTTATGCTCTTCAAAATCTTCTTTCTTTGCTGAGCCCTAGCCAGGCCAAGCAAAACAATAAGAGAGTCAACACCCTCCCTGGTGCTTAAGAGATGGTAA
The DNA here is from genome assembly GCA_014529505.1 of Cryptosporidium felis. NCBI lineage: Eukaryota > Apicomplexa > Conoidasida > Eucoccidiorida > Cryptosporidiidae > Cryptosporidium > Cryptosporidium felis. The sequence continues at coordinate 98,063 of JABXOJ010000007.1, forward strand.
GACCCTTCCAGAACCTGGTCCAAAAGGGCGGAAAGATTAGTCTTTCCTTCTTCCGAAATTCTATTCAAGCCTAACAGTTGATCTACTGCTTGCTTGCCAGCAGTTAAAGGTTTCTCCTCATCCAAAAGCTGGTAAAAAGAGATACAACATTTTATGTAATTCCAAATCAAAAGGTGAACAAAGGGTTTGTCCAACAACTCGCCGTCCACAAATTTTTGGATAGTTGCAACCGAGTGCTCCAAAACACTTTTTCTTGCATTTTGGTTCTCCAGTTCAGAAAAAAAGTGCGAAAAGGAGCGGCTCTTGAGCTTTGAACTCTTGACCAAGTCATAAAACTCAGCTAGCTTCGTGTTCAATATTCGGAAAAGTATCTCATTTTTAATACTTTCCCAGGATTCGCTCGGGTTTCTTTTTTCACTAAAAACATGGCCAAAGACTCTGGATCCGAATTTAGAGTATCCTAGTTGATCAAATTTGAGCAACAATTCCTCTCTTATACTTTTCCGGACCTCGGGAGGCCCGTAGTTATACATCTTCTCCACTATTCTGCTTGAGTGACTATCCATTGAAAGTTCAACCAGATAATTCTTCATCTTTTCAAAAACTGCCTTTCTATAGTCATTAGAGCCCCACTTTAGGATAGATTGTATTCCTCTCGAGTAAACTGGCTTGCGACATACCTGGAGGAATTTTCCCTTAATCAAGCTCCATAGCCTCTCAATCTGCTCCAGGGTCTCTTTTTCTTTCACCTGCTTATCCAAATCCTTCCCGACAACTCGGAGTAAATCTGTATAGACCGCCTTGAACTCCTTATCCATACCATCTTTCTCGTTACTTCCCTTGGATCTCAAAGACTTCTTTGAGCCGGACTCACTCCTTTTCTCCATCTACCTCAAATTCAATACACTCTTAATGTTCCCAATATTTTATTTTCGTTTATATATAATTAACTGTCCAAATGTCAAGTGGTGACACGTCTGCTGGATTTCTCGAAAATGGCTTATTAGAAAGGTAAAACATACACCTGTAACTAAAAAATTCTCGTTCTTTCCTCTTGCTTATTCCAGAGGTGAAAGGAAAAACAAAGCCAGAGTACTCTGAAACACCGCTAAAGATAAAGGTTGTGACCACAATTTCTCATCAAGTGCGATTTTTTTTCCCCGGAAATTGTTGCCAGCAAATACCGGTAAAGGAAAAAATATTTGTACAAATTGGCGCCTATTGACGTATATATTACGAATAGGTAATCTTTGACATTAAGGACCGAGGTTTTAAAAACGAACACGGAGATAGGCAGAAGCAACTTACAGGGCTAATTTTCCTTGCTAGTTAAGAAGAGCGGTTCAATTTCTTTTTTTGCTATTTTCCAGCACGAATAGGATTTCGTGTCCGGAAATGGAGAGCACTGAAGATAGTTTCGGGGCCCAGACACGGGAAAGCATGGAAAAGGGCCACATATTAAAGCCCAGAAATGACGGAGAAACTTTAAAGATAGCCGAGGGCATTTTGCGTCGTAGGAGAATCCCGGACAATGACAGGAGACTCCGGATTAGGGAAGAGAGGAAAAGGATCAGAAAGGAAATTCGCAAACCAGAAATCCAGACCCTGCAGAAAATCCTAAAGAAGTCGAGGAACAATATTCTAGACAAAAGAAGGCTCCGGAACAGAGACAAAAAGCCATATTTGACTCCGAAGAAGAGCGACGAGAGACTTATAGTCTTGGTGGTTCGCAACAATAGATTTTGCGGATCTTCCGACTCTCAAAGAAAACTCAAGAGTTTGGGGCTTTTGAACAGGTTTTCAGCAATAATCCTGAGCCACGACGACGAAACAATCCGCACTCTCAGGGAAATAAAGCCATACGTCTTCTATGGGTTCCCCACCCTCGCTCTTTTGAAGACCCTAATTTATAAAAAGGGAGCTTTCGTGGATACCCAAGCATCCACAAAAACCGCCTCCAAAGTCATGCTTACGGACAACAATGTCGTCGAAGACAGACTTGGCGATGTTGGGGTTATTTGCACCGAAGACATAATTACCGGCCTGTGGAACGGACGAGAGACTCAGCAAGACAGGCAGGTATTTGACGCCATTTTGGGTAGTCTCGCTCCCTTCCAACTATGCAATCTAAGCAAGGCCGAGGGGCTCGATGCAAAAAAGTTCGAATCCGGCTTTCTCGGAAAACACATCAATTCTAAAATAAACAGCATTATTTAGCAACACCCACTGCACCGCTTTAATATATATTTATAAATTCGTTTTTTCCCTCCTTGTTTTCTTCTCCCCTTTAGCTCTTAACTGTACAGGACCCTAGGCGGGGCCCTGGTATTATTCCCGCCTCATGTCAAACTTAGTTGGCTATTATTGGGAGAAGGCAGTCTGGAAATGAGGGAGAGAACAAGTGACTGAGAGTCGCGTCTCAAGACGGGAAATTTCAGTCTGGAGAGGGGCAAATAAGCAGGGCAATAGTGAATCGGGTATTAGTTGGAGTGTAATTAATCAAGAATGGATGGGGATATTGCGCAGTCCGGTGATCGGGGTATTTAATAAAGTTTGCACCTGATGTTGAGTTGTTGGAAAAAAACGAGTAAAGATCATCGTTAAATTGCTGTGAAGCACAGTATGTGCTAACGTCTCTTAGATTAGAGATAGAATGCAAAAAAGAGTAAGGTTACTGATAGATACTTGATTACGAAGAATAGATTGGAGCAGGAGAGCAAAGTTGTGTATTTTAAGTACAAGTAGGGCTTTGCCGTATATAAGTAAGTATAAACACATATCTATATACGCATTTATGCATTGCTGCCTCTAAGGGCTGCTATTTCTCCAAGTCTTTGGGCGAATTTATATTCAGAGTCAGTCTGCATTGTTCCCAACGGGAAGAAAGGAAGGCAACTGAAATAAAGACATCCCCCACACCCCAATTTGAAAGCTTCCAACGAAGAGTAGCTGGGGATAAATTTGCAGAGGATGTTCGCGACTCCCAGACCACGTCCCCAGTTTTCCGGGTCATCTGCGATGGGTTTGGACTTTGAACAGAAGCCTATTCCCTCCGTCTCCTCATCAGCCTCTACAACCCCCTCCAACTCGACCTCTGGTTCGGGCAACAACTCTCAGATTTCATCTGTCATTGAGAGATCGTCCTCCTTTGGGGGAGATCCCAGCTACTTTGATGAGATATCCAACATGATCGAGAGTTCCCACCTGGAGACTCCCCAGGCTTCTAGAGTTGGGGCATGCCAAATGCTCGGGATCCCAGGCCAGCAGCAAAGCTGCGAGAACGCCATTGTCGGCCAGACTGGCAGCAGCTCCGTGGACGGCAAGACTCTTCTGTCCAAGGATGCGCCCAACGCAAAGGAGCTGCAGACCGGCCACTCGTCTGGTATAACTGGTGGAGGACCGATTATGAACATCTTTTCGTCACCCAAGTCCTTCGTCTGTACCTTGTCATCCGCGAGATCGACGTCTGCCTCATACACGCCTACCGTGGCGGATGAGTGCTCGCCTCCCTGCAGTCTCCCTGCCCCTCCGGGCTCGGATCCCTTTGCGATCTCGGGCTTTGGGTCGGAATCCAGGTCCGCGGATCCTATTCCAGGTGACTTTTCCGCCCCGCTCCTCAACTACTTGAGTGACGGACTTGGCTCCGAATCGTGGGGCAGCTTCCTTCCTTACTCGAAGCTTGCTGACTATTGCTTCGACGGGACTCCCGGTGGCAATGATGGCATTGGCGGAGTCGGTTCAGGCAAGTGGAATCCAGGCTGCGTCAGTGGGAACGGCGGCGGTGGACTAGTCAAAACGGGCTGCGTTTCCGCTTCTGTGCCAAGCGGGACCGGGCCTTGCTCTGGCAAAAGCCCCATACTGGCGGGATCCAAGACCTCCGAGATCGTAGATACACTTATCCTGGACATAATTAAAGAGAATGGCCCCAACAATGTCTTTGAACGGGCGTCCTGCGTCTTAAACTCGGCAATCTCGCTCCTCGCTTCCAGATTCAATAAGGAGCCAGTTCTTCCGGCCTCCTCGGCTCCTATTCAGACTCCAGCTCCCTCACAGAGCCCACCAAATGGGAACTGGAGTCAGAACTCCATGGGAGTGGGAGGTCCGAACTTTGCCGCCCCGACGATGCTTGCCCATCCGGACGAATTCAAGAACCCTTCCTCATTCCTCAAGATATACGGGGACCCCTTGTGCGGAAAGCAGGGTCCCTCCGGGTCCGCCCAGGCTCCGGGCATGGGGGGGTCTTCTCAAGACTCTACTTCTTCGCACGCGGGCACAAGCGGTTCGGTAAGCTTTACTAACGCGAATCCCATGAAGGGTCAAAACGGAAACTGGGCCTGCTGCAAATGCAGCAACGTCAACTTTCCCAGGAGATTCAGATGCTTCAAGTGCGGCGAGTATAGGGATGAGGTTGGAGACCGGATTGTAGCGGAATACGCCAAGCATGTATACCTGCATCACCTCAAGGCCTACAGGTCTTTTGGGGGTAACGCCACCGGGGGGACGGGGGGCGGCTGGAGCACTCCATCGGGGAGTGGGGGGTTCGGAGGTGGCTTTGGGTCTCAGGGCTATGGGTCGGGTCTTGGGGGCCAGTCATCTGGGTCTTTGGGTTCCGGTTCCGGTAGGAATTCGGTGTCCGGAGTTGGTTCTGGGATCTCTGGTTTTTGCGACGGAGCACAGCACCAGTCTGCCTTTCCGCAAAGGAGTGGGGGAGGTTTCGCGGCTTCTGGTTTTGGAGAAGGGGGCCACCACTCGGGTAAGCAGGGGTCTGGGGCGGGCTCCATAACTTGCCAGGTGGCGAAGAAGTCTCCAAAGATCTTGGTAGTTAACTCGGAAGCCCGCTAGAGGTGGACATTTGGGGGGGGGGGCGTCCATTGGAAGGAGCTGTGGGCTTTAAGAAACTAGTCTAGGACTTTGGGAAGGCTCCTCGGGCCGCGCAGGGCTCACTGAGAGTGTGATGCGGGGTTCGGGGCTTTCTGAATCATGGTTTGCACTTGAAACCGAGGTGGCCATTTTTATGCATCTAAAATTCCTTTCATTTTCGAGACACGAGGGTTATGGTGGATGATTGGGTTTGGTGAAGTTATGGTGATATTTCCACTTTGTGAATGCTCAAATATTTTTTCCTCTGAAGGGTTTTCCTTTAAAATAGGCTTTTTTTTGCAATATACATTTTTGGACTTACAGGTCTATCTATACCTCCCTCGCACCACAAGGTATTAATCCCCTTCTTCCCTTGAGTCCTTTTTGGGACGAGGAAATTCCCTATTAGGTATTTAGCGTTCTTTTTCCTTATGGCTTGTTAATTTTTCGTTTCGTTCCTCCGGGTTGTTTTCCGGTCTTCTCTCGGGCCCTGGTCCGGGCCTTTCCCGGTTCCCCCATTCCCGGGTGGATTCGGGTCACTTTTTGGCCGAACCATGAAATTTGATCTGAGGAAGCCGATTTTCTTACTGGCAAATGCTCTCTTTCCTGGGGTGGGGCCGTTGTTTTACGGGATCTCAAGTTTCTCTATTTTTGGAATAACCTCTGGGCTGGCCCTAATTTTTGCCTTTTGCTTTATCATCCTGGTTGCAGTGAACGGGGAATTCTTCAGCTTCGAGACCTACAATAACATATTCCTAGCAGTATTCCACAGATTCAACGGCCACAAGCTAGGAAAGAGCGTTTGGATGATAATTACGGTCATCCTCATCTCCACTCTACTCCTTTACAGCTACATAGTGTACCTATCCTACAGAATCAGTCTTTCACTAACCAAGTCCCATGGCAACAGTGGGCTCGAAGAAAATTCCAAGACAGATGTAAGGAAACGCGAAAATTCAATCCAAACAAGTACCTGATTCCTATCCTAGTTTTTCGGAGAAAAAAGAGAGGCAATGACAAATTCTTACGACTTGGGCTAAGGGTCCATGCACCCCAAATTGCCATTTCCCTTTTCTGCTCGAATTTCAGAGGAGGCCCGCCGAACAGTGTCCAGTGGCTCCCGCCATATGTGTTTTTGTCAGTGAGACTTGAAATGTGGGGAGAGCCGGTATTGAAATGCAAATCTGCAAGTGGTGGAATAAATTAGGAAAAAGATAGTTTTAATAGCTTTTGATTTGTTAGGTTAAGGTTTGTTTTCATAATTTTTATTCTTGATTATTCTTTGAGGGACGGATGTCCACAAGAGAATGCCAATAGAAAAAAAGGAAGTTTTCAAAGCGATTTTTAAGTCTAGGGAGAGAAAGCCGGTAAAGGAAGAAAAGGAAGTGGCTGTAAAAAGAAGAAAGTTCGTAAAGAGCCATGGCAGGTACTTTGTTCCAGATAGTGTGAAGACTAGAGAAAGAGTCAAGGAGGTGAAGAAGGACCTAAAAAGGTCGGGAAAGAGAACCCGTTTGACCAGATACTTCGACAATAAGGCGATTTCGAAGTCGAGCCCTCTGGACAGTCGCCTTGGGACCTATTACGAGTTTGAAAATGGACTGGAGATGAGTATCTTGACGACAGAGGGATCTGAAGTTAGTAGTATTTCCCTCAATATTGAGATTTCGGGGGACGAGATAAGGCAGGAAAAGATTCCGGGGCTTTATCATTTTATGATACAGTTACTTTTGTCAGAGAAGTTCATCGAAATTGAGCACAACTGGAATCCGTTGGAGCCGGTTTCGTTTCGTGAATATGTTCAGGAAATTGGAGGAAAGTTAAGCGTCCAGTACATTCCATCCTATATTATGCTGAGTGTCGGGTGTCTTTCCAAAGACTTCGTGAAGATGCTTGAGCACCTATTTGATGCGATTTACCTAACTAAGAAGGGCACTCCGAGGAGGCTGAAATTGAGAAAAAGTTCGATTGAGGAGGCCCTGGTGAGTTTGAAAATAAATCATTTGGAGTCCATCCATGACGAGAATTATTTGAGATTTGAGATTCTGAGGGATATTCTAAAAAGGAGACCAAAGTCAGTACAAAGAACTACGAACCATAAAACTATTGATGTAATAAAATTCTGGAATTTGGGATCAGAGTCTAGATTACTGACGCTAATTAAGGAGGGCAACTTGGAGGCGGAAGTTATGGCTGCTTATAAGCGAGTGATCTCGAATAAGACTATTTTGGCTTTACATTCTAATCTCACCAACAAGAAGCTGTTTAAAATACTATGCGACTATAATCCTCCAATTTTGCATGAGAACTCTAAGTCCGATGAAAGTTTGGTTCGAATCAGATACAAAAGCAAGGGCCCAAAGAAGGAGGGTAAGGAGAGCAGTAGCAATAGCTTTAATGCGGATCTCCCTCCAGTGGCTATTTTGGACATAAAGCCCTCCATAATAGTGAGTTCCCAGGTCTCAGGTTCAAAAAATAGTAATGCGGAAATTGAAATTCAGTGGATCATTCCCGCATTTTATTCATCTCTGGTTTCGTCCAATTCAAAGCCTCTGAAGGTAATTTCGAGTCTTTTGGAGTCTGGAGGTCTCTTTGAGTTTTTAAGCAAAAGAAAAATGGTGAATTCCATAAACAGCGGAGAAGTATACTTTGCGGCTCACTCCTCAACCAAGCTCGGATTCACTATATTCTCTTTAATGATTAAGCTTTCGGAACAATTGGAATCGAAGCTTGACCCCAATTCCTCTTTCATCCAGTTTATCGTTCAATCAGTCTTTGCTTACTTTAATTCATTAATTGGGCAGATAGAGAATGCATTGGACGAGTTAAGTTCTACTTCAAGTTCTGGACTGAATTTGGGGGAATCCGATGGGGAGGCAGGACTAAAAAATATCGATAACCAGCTATTTCACGCGATAAACGATGTTCTTAAAATAGAAAATTACCTTTCTAACTCTAACTATCAAATGAATAGCGAGAAAGAAAATTACATCGATTATTTTGATCGGAACTTTGAGATTACAGAGGTTGCAATCCAGAACATGAAATCCCATAACCCAAGTGAGGTGCTTGTGGGGAACAACCGGTTTTATTCGAAGATCAGGGTATTATTGAAGTACGTGAAGTTTACTCTCGATAATGCCTTAAAACCTTCGAACTTCGTTCTGTTTATTTCCTCAGATTCGTTTTTTGAGCAAAACCTCAACAGGAGGTCTAGAGAATTAAAATTCGATATTCAGAATGCTCCTTCCGTGAGGTACTTGGAACTGGAGTTCGACTCTGCCTTTTTACATTTACTCAAGGACCCAGCAACATTGAAGAAATACGTGATTAAGCTGGACCCCTTGAAGCAAGTTGTGTTGGAGAACAACTTGACGAAAGAGTATGAGTTCTTGGTTTCTCCTCATCCTCTGCTGAAATGTTCTGAGTTAACTTTTCTTGATGGGGAATTTGAATGGGAGGCTTTTTCTGGTCGGGACGAAGATGAAAATCCAATTGAAGGAACTACTCCGTACATTTCTGCACCTCAATTAATTTCGGAGGACGAGAAAAACAGTTTGCTGGTGTACTATTCCCGAATAAACTATCCGAACGAGACGAGCTTCATACTCCAAAGCTCCATTTCTTCTGCTATCTTCAGATGGTACGACAATACTGATTATTCTCAGGCTCTAAGAAATAAGGGAAACAATGGAAATTTGGCCTTAAACTCCACTTTATCTTCTTTCATTTCCAGAATGCTTTTTACTTTATGGGTTGCGATGGTTTTAGCCTCGAATATAATATCTTATAAGAAAATTGGAGCAACTTTGAATTTCCAGCCTTGCCACTATTTCGGCTCTGCCTTATCTTCAGACTGTGTTCAATTGCAGGTCACTTCCCCTTCACCGATGTTTCCGGAATACCTTAAGGAGGTTTTAATGTCGATTAGGACCGTCTCGATGCTGGACATTTCCGAGGAGCTTTCAAAAAGGCTGAAAAGAGACTCTATCAGGGAGGTCGAACTATCCATGGAAATGAGCGGTTTGGCAAATTCCTGTTCCGAAAAGGTTAAGCAGATTTTCCTTCCAGAAGTGATAAGCAATGAACAAGTTCTAGAAGAGCTTAAGAGACTCACCAGCGACGAAATCGCGATTTTACTGGACAATAAGCTTGACCTCCAAAATCCAAACATAAGTGTGATTGGCTTAATAACGCATTTGGACGAGCCAAGAGTTGGAATTGAAGTTATTAAAGAGTCCATGGTATCCAATGTATGCTTTTCGAATCTGAGTAGCCTCTCAGCATTTAGAGGGGATTATGTTGAGATTTTTACACCAAAACACTATCCACATCCAGTTTTGGATGATATTGATTCTCGGAAAACCCGGCTCGTTTTTTCCGCCAGTGCTAAAAAGGCTGAAGGCGACGAGGACTCAGCAGTTTCAGTTCTTTGGATGTCAGTTTACGAAAACAACTTACAGAATAAATCGTTCTTAATCTTGTTGGCTCGACTAGTCCAGTATATATTTAAAAGCATTTACTTACCGACTTCACTTCTTGTGAATAAGGCGGATAGGAAGAGCGTGAATTTGGTGGTTATTCCTTCACCCTTTCTCCGTAAGATGGGGCTTCAGTTTATTTTAGAAGTCAAGGATAGCAAGGCATTTTCAAGTCATGAAATTACGACAAGCTCTTTGCTTATGGATTTTTTGCTATTTATTGAGTCAAGGTTCTTGCAAGACCAAAAATCTGAAGAGACAAATAAATCAACAGAAAAATCCAATTTGCTTCACTATTCCCTGAAGCTGACCTATAAGCAAATCAAAACCGAAGTGATTTTGCAACTTCTACTTTCACAAACCCAAATTGTCTCTCAATCCTCTTTTTTATTCGGCAGGATTGTTGAGTTTTTCGAATCAAAAAATTCATTCAGGTCAGAAATTCTGAACTTAGAGGTCATTTCTCAGTTTGCCAAGGAGAAAGAGCTCATTAACAACATCATCAAACACACAAGCCTCAAATCTGCCATTTCTTTCTTTGAATCAATGATTAAGGATAGCTCCATGATTTTGGTAGAGTCTCGTTCCAATGAAAAACCTCAAAATAGCCTCCAAAATGATCTTTTGGTTGAATTCGGATTTAGAAGTGGAGATGGAAATTAGCTCAATTCGCCCAAACTTATTAGTATATTCCTTAATTCCAAGTAATTTTTGGGGTAATAGCATAACTCACATTTAATACCGGTATTAACAAATTTTCAGTCTTAACTTTTCATTTGCATGCAAAGCGAGACATGAAGAGTGGGAATGGAAACCGCGTATTAGGGGGAATACTTATAAGAGAAATTTAACCAACTTTCAAACCAAGACGAGAAGTAATTTGAAACAGAAATTTTTTAAAGAGACGGTGGGGCTTCGGCTAACTGTCTTTCAAACACCAATTCACGACGAGCATTATTCAGTTGGAGAATTAAGGCGATATTAGGTAAATAAAAAAGGCGTCTGTTAAAGGCTAGGGTTCAGAGTTTTTGAGACCAGTTGGAGAGAATGTCTACGTACGAGTCAAAGGCATACGCAGCTTTGGGTCCTTCCCAGGACTTGGTACCCCACAAATATGAAATAAAGTCATATGGTCCGAGTGAGGCAAAGATCAGAGTGCTTTACTGTGGGATTTGCCATAGCGATGTTCACCAGGTCAAGAATGAGTGGTTCCCAGGAAGGTTTCCTATGGTTCCGGGTCATGAGATTATCGGGATTGTGGAGGAGATCGGCGAAAAGGTAACCAAAGTTAAGGTTGGTGAATGCGTCGGGATTGGATGTTTGGTGGACTCTTGTATGGAATGCAGAGCCTGCAACGAAGGTTACGAGCAGTTTTGTCCAAGCCTTTCCTTGACCTACAATGGAGTTTATAAGAACGGAATGAACACCTATGGTGGTTACGGAACTTTTGTTACTTCAAACGAACATTTCCTGATTAAGATTCCAGCGAATATGGACAGAGCATCCGCGGCTCCTCTGCTCTGCGCTGGTGTTACTGTTTACTCTCCAATGATCAGACACAAAATGAATAGACCGGGATTCAAGCTTGCAGTTGTCGGACTGGGCGGTCTGGGCCACATGGCAGTCAAATTCGGAGTCAGTTTTGGTTGCGAGGTCACGGTCATAACCAGATCCGAGAGCAAAAGGGCCGATGCCCTCGCTCTCGGAGCTAAGAATTTCGTCAGGTCGGACGACAAGGAAGCTCTCAAGAAGTTTGCAGGCTACTTTGACGGGATTATTGATACTGCCTGCGCAAAGAGGAGCGTTGAAGATCTTTTGCAGTCTCTTACTTTCCACGGAGTAATGGCTTGTGTTGGGGCCCCCCCAACTGGGCAGAATACCGAACTCAGTTCATTTTCGCTCATAATGGGAGAAAAGACAATAGCAGGAGGGAACATCGGGAATATTGAAATTACGCAAAAAATGATAGATTACTGTGGCCAGAACAACATCACTTCCAGTATTGAGCTAATCAAACTTAGTGATGTGAATAAGGCCTATGAAAGGATGCTCAAAAGCGACGTGAAGTTTAGATTTGTCATAGATGTCGCAAATTCCCAAAGTGAGCTTTAGAGTGAGTCCGAGAAGAATGGTTTCTGCTCTATTTCTAAGTGTGTCTTTGAAATGAAAAAATTAGAAACAACTTTCTTTTTTAGAATTTCGAGCCCGCCTGTTTGCGGCAGTTTTTTCTTGACAGTATGTCATGAAGTTGTTGCATGCGTGTTGCTTACGTGGCGGTTAAAATAGGAAGTTATTTTTACTTATTCTCCCTTTTACTCCGTGACGAACAGTGATGACGAACGTTGTGGGAAGGCGGTGGAGATTGTTACTGAGAAGGGATGGTCGAAGGTAGTCCTTAGATACCGGAAAAAAACGATTGGTTCAACGATTTACGAAATTGCAAATGTTTGAACGAGAAAAGGGTATGGATACAATTATTTTCATTTAACGTATGGGCTTGTAATTACGGAGAATGGGTGAGTGAAAGTGAGAAATTAGTCTGGTCCCGGACCTTTGAGGTGGAGAAATGAATTTTTAGGAAAACAATGGTAGGAGCTGGGATTTAGTGGTTGTGACTGTTTTTCCGTAGATTATAGAAAAAAAGCAAAAACCACTGAAAAGTACAAAATTAAAGGCACTGCATTGAAACGATTTTATAGGTGTTAAAAAGGCCGAGATTAAGGGCCAAATTAGCGATTATTGGAATAGCAGAAGACGAAAACGGGGAATAAAAGAAACCAAAAAATATAGAGGATAATTATGAGATCGGTTTTTATTTTGGCTATTTTATTGATAGGGTTGGGAAGGACTTTCTCGCAGAATACGGAGTTGCAGAACATTTTACGGGAGATTCCGGGCTTGAATTTGACTATTAACAGCACGGGGAATGCAACGAAAGCTGAAAACACAACGGTTGAAGGAGAGAAGGGGCTGAGGATAAACCCAATCTCGTGGGACAATGTTTTGAAGGGATTGAGTGAGATGTTTAATGAGATAAACCGTTTATTTAATAGCTTATGGGAATCAATAAGAGGTTACATTAATGATAAGAAGGGAGACTCGGAGGATCTTGAGAAGTCCTCAAATGGCACTTTGTCCTTTGGTGGAAAAGAATCGGGGGATAGGGTTTTATGGTCAGTAACTATTCCAGAGATGAAGATCGACTTACCGAAGTTCGTGGGGAACTTACTGGGCAAGAAGAATACAAAAGGGAGTGGGGACGAACGGAATGAGGAGCTGATGAAGATTAACAAGTCAACTTCAGAGGAGGAGATACTTTCGGGGATTTTGTTGTCTTGCGCATTTTTTGCTCTCTACTTAATTTGTTGGATTCTGGCTTTTGTTAAAGACAGCTCAGACTGGGTGGGAGTGCTTGGAAGGCCGCATACAGTATTTTTACAACAGATTCCAACAAGTGATCTTCAGAAGAAAGAGAAGATTTCCGAGTCGGTAACAATGTTTAATGGGGTTTTGATTCCGTATACAAACGCGTATATGATACCCCCTATTCATATGAAGGTTGGCCATCTCAGGACTTTGACTATCACAATGCAAACCCTGTTTTTCCCGTGGACAATCGTTCACTTTTTGACCTCGAGATTCAAGATTTCGCACTTCCACTTTGAATACTTCAGTGGCAAGCTGAAGAGCTTCTATGAAACTTTCAGAAAAGAAGGCTTGGCGTTGAGCTACTATTATATGAACAACTGGGAGTACAGAGTTAAGGTTGTGGGAGGGAACTTCGGGAATGGGGAGGAAGTGACAGGGGGGGCTGGAGCAAAGACTGAGGAAATCAAGGAAATTGGGATTTCCGAAAAGAAGTTCTTTAAGAGCTTATATGACGAGAATATCTTGGTGCTAACCGTAATGAGATTTGTATCAAAAAAAGAGAATTATAACAAGCTTCCCAGCTCGGAGGACGTTAAAGAATGGTGTGATGGATTTTGGTTCAAGATTAACAAATTGGATGAGAAGCTTTATAGGGAGTTTCTACCGAGGATTGCGTGTCTGATTATTCTCAGAAAAGTGGTTAACAACGAGTACCTCTCTCAGGACTACTTGAGGAGACTAAGGATGCAGATTATTGGGGGCTCTGATCAGGGGTATTTTGTAAGAGATTGGGTAAGGGCTTCTTTGATTAAGGGAAATCCGAGGCTTGAATTCCACTCTCAATGGGTTCCGAGAAGACCAGCTGGTTCAATAAGAATAACATTACATGAGTTTGGAATTTTAACTTTAATTAAGGACTTTAAGGGCAGGGTAGGCATTCATTCAGAGGGTCAGATTGAACTTCTCAAGGATGTGACTTCTGGGGAATTAGAGAATCTGGATTGCTATTTGTGGTTGGTTGACGAGCTTCAGACAGTCTGTATTCATCCTGTAATTCTGTGTGAGTGTTATAAGGGCTACGACTCTCTGGAGTGGCTCGGCCCAATGGGATTTATTCCTTTCGAGAAAATCACATCCATTCCAATCAATGATGTCGTGAATGGGACAATTACGTTGGTAATGGGGAAAAGGAAGCCTCCAGTTACTAGTGCTGCATCATTGAAATTTGGGGACGGGGCTTCCGCTCTGGAGTCAGCGATTTATTCTTCAAATGGAGAAGTGGGGACTGGCGATTTGTTGAACTCTGCAATAAAGTTAACTGTGGTTAATGAGAAAGATGATATTTCCAGTCTGAACCACCTAATAAAGAGCCTAGTGCCACAATCAAAGTTGAGAAGTGGGAGCCTTGAGCGTGAAAATTCTGATTTTTCCACAGAGGCATCGAGATCTTTGGATTTAGGTTCCACCATGAGTAGTACTCTGCCAAGGAGTGTACTGAATGAAGGAACCAATGATGTTTTTTGGGGAGATAGACTGAATCTAAGATCGAAAAACCAAGGTTTTAATGAGTTTGAGACAAATCTCCATTCTAGTTGTTTTTGGGATTTTGACATGCCAATACCGTATACAGCTACTTCTGTTCTAATTAATGACGTTTTGACCTATATATGGATCAATTACGATTCAAAGCTACTTTGCATTCAGAGAAAAGACGTTTCAATCGAGCGGATTGCAGACTTTAGGTTAGGAGAGAAACAAAAGAGTCAGACAGGTTCAGAGAATGAACAGAATCCCCTTTCGAAGCTCAGGAGTTTTGATGAAGGCGTGGTAATTGAGAGCATCAAAACAAGTCCGGGGTCCGACTCTTGTATTGAAATCTTGAACCTGGACAGTATTTTGAATGAGCCAAGCGAGAAGAAAAAGTTCGACAAGGAGTTCGAAAAAGGCAAAAAAGCCGTATCCACTGTTACAAGAGGGTTGATGGACTCTCAGAATCCCGGAAGCATTGAGAGCATAAAGGAAAATCAGCTCAACTCAGAGAAGCATAATTCCAATATTGAAAAGTGGCTACCTTTTGACAAAAGTTTGGTTTCTGTATTTGGGGTATTGACAAGTGAGGAAATCCAAAGTTTGCATCCTGTTTACGCAGTTCCTGGAATCTTGGGAGGATCTTACTGCACTAGAGGATACTTTATTGGCTCTATAATAAGCGTTCACGTTGTGAAGGATTTCGTGGAGGATATTGTTGATGAATATGCAATAGGAATTGAGTCTCAGTTGCTGATCACCTTTGAGGGAGGCTTAAATTTGAGAATTAGTACCTTTTCTCAAGGGGCTGCGAATTCAATTAAGGAAAACTTGGAACAGATAATAAGCTGTATGGAGGAGAACTTAATGATGCCGATGAGTCTGGACAAAGACCCGGAGAGAATCCTAGATCGGGAGGGTGGTGTCAGTAATGCGGAAAGCACCCAAAGCTGTTCAAATTTGAATTTAAAAAATATTCTTTTTTCAGCTGGAGTCAGCCCTCCTGATCTGGTTTCCCGTTGCCGGCAATTTTCCGAGTATGAGCAGACTTCTTTCAGAGAGAGCTTTCTTAAGAGCTTTACAAGGTTTAATCCTGTATTGGGAAGGTTACAATGGAGCCCAATAACACCAAGGACGTACAGGTGGTTGTCTTATACTGCAAGCACTTCATTTTCACATTTCTTGATTTTTTATCTGCTTACTTCATTACCAAGGATAAACAAGGTTGAAAATGGGATTCTAGTTGGTTGGATTGCTTATTGCATTTTGAATATATCTAAGGGCATTTTGGACGCAGGCTTGGGATTTTCCCCAGTTCTGCAAATTATGTCTGTCAGACAGCAAGCAGCTTATTCCTACTTTAGAACTTGGGTAATTTGGCTCACTTCCAGCTTTTGCTTTACTATTACTTTAGTCCTCTCAATCCTAACAATTCTACAGTCAACCAAGCCAACAAACAACATTGAGACTTCCAGCGGCTTCATTCTGAATGATATCAATTACTCCATTTCCACTTGGATTGCTGGATTTATGGTAACCTTTTTGTCACTGTTTCTCCAGCCTTTATTTCTGGCTCTAATTTACTCAACAGTGCTTTCTCTTTCTAAGGTAACTAATTCATTTGACGGATTTGTTGCCTTCTTTAAATACTTCAATAATATTCAGGTTGGGAAGGATGGATTAATGCCTGCAAGGCCCATTTGTATTATTAAGAGGCAACTTAGTAAACATATTGTTTCCGGTTGAAGGGAGGTGACGGAGGAAGCTGTGCTTACATATGTTTTAGAGTTTGGTTTTGGGTATTACGAGAAAGACGTTGGTAATTAAAATGAGAGAATTGAAGGGATAAGATTGAAAAATGCACTGAAATTTCGAGTCATAAAAAGTTAATCATTTATTGCAAACTGCGGGAAAGCCAATATGGTTACATGTAAGAGTTATACTAGTACACAAATAATAGGGAGATGGAGAGGGAAATTAAAGTAAATATTACATATGTATATGTATACATATAATTATAAGTGACTGTTCTTATCAAAGATAATTAAGAGTGGCAAACTATTAGCTAAGAGCGATTAATTAAAAAAGATAAATGGGGTAATTAAAATGAATGATAGTAAAAGGCCGGCGTGTAAAAGGTATGTGGAGAGTAGGAGAATCTGGATACTGATATTATATATAATAAAATACTTGATTAATCCCTTGAATTCTGTATTATTATTTTCTCTTTCTTGAGGAAAAGAACATATTTTAAATAATTTCAATCCACTTTAATAATAAAGTTTTAGATCGAGGAAAATAAAGGCTAAGCAAACGATAAGTACTGTATAAATTTGCATATGCTTAATTGTCCGTTCATTTAACAAAGAGGAAGAAAAAAAGGTAGACACAAGTTATTGCAATTATTTGGAATAAGACAAGGCTACGTTCACAGAGATAAAGTGCTGAATAAATAGTAATCTACAATAAGGAAGTACTAGATAAGAAAAGATGAGTGGAAAAAAAAGGTTTGATCGAGGAATGAAGAGGAGTATTGCCGTAGTGTTGGGGTGTATTTTTGGATTTGCGATTGGGATGAGTAAATGCAGTGATTCGAGCTTGGAACTGGATTCATATTCTGCTTTAACAGTAAATCCGAGTAGTAGTCAGAGATTGCTGGATATTGTAGCACATGAGGCAGTTCCTTCGCATGGGGAAAAGAAGCTTTTGAACTTTGAGGAGGGCTTGGCAACTCAGCATGTGATAGAGAAGATAAATTCATACATTCCTAAAAACTTGGAGGTAGCAGAAAGATATGCAGCCAATTTAGTTGCAATTAGTAAATTGAGAGAGGAAATCTACATGGATTCCAAGGAATATTTTGAATCAGTGAAGTCTCAGTTGGAGATGATTCCGGAAAGTGCGAAGTTAAAGGAGACCTTGAAAGCTTCGGAGGAAAAGATGAAGAAGTCCGAGGCTAATTATTTGTCCTCTAAGAAGGCGGCTGAAAGAGCTTTGAATATTTATATGAGTTTTATCAGACCAACATCGGAGAATGCGGTGATTAAGGCAGAAGCCACAGAAGGGAAAGGTCTTAAGATTGCCCACAAAGAGTTATCAAACATGGAGTCCATTTCTTTGCCAGATATGGATACAAGTGGATATGAGCCACTGGATGCAGACGCATCATTGATGAGCATTGGGGAAAGTGTACTACCTCCGGAGGAGACAAAGGAGTCACTTATTAACAAGGCTTTGGATAAGATATCAGCGAACATAGAGGATGACTTCTCGAATAATAATAGTCCGGGTAGCGACAAGTCCGATAAGAAGAAGTTGGTAATGGAACAGGAGAAAGAGGACGAAACGAAGAAAGGCGATTTAGAGAATAAAATGGAATCATTAACTCTTGCTGGAAACAGTGAGGACATCTTTGGTAGTTCTTTGGCAGGATCAAATGCTGACTTGATCAACAATGACTACGAGTCGGAGGATATGGGAATGAGTGAGAGCTCTGGTGGCAGCCAGTTAGTACAAACATCAATACCGTCATCAGTTTCTGCTTCATTTCCATCAGCAATAGATAATTTGGCTCAGAATAAAAAAATCATTGTGATACCGGTTGGTGCAAGTTTAAATGGAAAGGTACCTGATTATTTGCAGTATGCATTCAGGAGAAGTTATATATTAGCATATTTAGCTTCAGTATTTGTGGAGGCATATGTACTTCCGCAATTTTTTACGGAAAATCCAGTAATAAAGTTGTATTCGATATTTAGAATAAGCAAGAAGACCTTTATCTCGCATATATTATTTGGATTAGCAAGTAGGTATAGAATTCTATTTAAAGATTTGAAGAGGCTACCGTTTGTTCATAAGGATACGGAGATGAAGGATGCAATTGGAAAGATCGTATTGGAACTGTCAACAACTGGATTGCTATTGCTTGAGGCTTTGAAGGATTCCGATGAAGGTTACAAGAGTGTAGCCGAGTTATTGGTGGAGTTTCCGTTCAACGTTAAGGAGGTGTTTTCAAAGTTCTCGGCCCCAATTAGGGAAAATTATCCAAAGGTGGATTATTCCTTTATAATGGATGATTGCATTTACTCCGCACCAAAGACTTTCTTTCCGGACTTAACTAGCGAAGGTATTAACAACTTGAAGCTTTTCGATAAAGAAATTTCAGAAAAGTTGGAGGAGGTTGATGTGAAGAAGTCCCTGGGCGATCTTAAAGAATCTCAGCTCTGGATTAAGGACTATGTGTTAAGGAATGCTGCCTACAAGCACCACCAATTTGAAAATAATCAGTTTATTCGTCCATACTTTGACTTTTCCCAATTTGGAATATGCTTGGTTCCGCAAGTAGAGGAGATTTTGAAGAAGTCTTTGGATGTTCACAGGTCTAGCAACGAATAAGGGAAGGGAGTAAAAAAGAGCAAGCTGGAGAGTGGGAGAGGTTTTTGGCTAGTTTGAGTGGAACGAGTTTTTGCATCTGCGGAAGAATAGTCAAGAGATACGAAATTAACTGGTTATTTGAAGCATTACGAACGAAAGGAGTCACCACACATGTAGGGAAGAATGATTGTTCCACATATTAGTATTCAAATAGTAACCAATAATTCTGGATGAATCCTTGCCATTTCCAAGCTGTTCTTGTTATTTTGGTAAACAAGTGGTCTCAAGTAGTGGAAATGGAGAACAAAGGGAGGATCAGTGCAAATACTCGAAGAATGAAAGCGGAAGGGTAGAGAAGAAAGGCGCGAGCAAAAGAAGGAAAGTGTTTTCGCGTTAGAAAAAGCTCAAATACCTGCATAAGTAGTGAATGCCACGGCACTTTCTTCTTGTTTTTCACATTAATAAAGATAAAATTTTGTATTTCGGACCTAGGCCTTTCTTCTACTTGCGAATTGTGGTTTGCACCTTTTTGCTTTTTTGCGGATTCTAGATATTAGTTGCGTTTTAGGGCTGGGTAATGGGAGACGTGACCCGAGAATCGATCAAACGTGTTAGGCTAACTTTCTCCTTGGGCCTGGCCTCACTGTGACTACCCGGTGAATAGGGGCCAGTATTTAAAGATTAAAAGTAAATTTTTTTCGGTTTTCCTCTTTCTATGCCAATTTAAAGATTTGCTTCTTTTGCTTGCAATCAACAATGTAAATTTAATACTAAATAGGAGTTCCCGCCTAAACTCGAACTAGGCACTGTCAAGGGAAGGGTACCTGAAGAAAACGAACGCATTCTTCTGAAATTAGTCTAAGACTGCGAATTCGGAGAGAAGGTACGGGTAATAGTGGGACGGTGGGGAACAGGGAGAGTCTAGTGAAGTTTGACTTGAGGTGAGGAAAGAGATAAACGTTTATTTATATTGTTATCATTATCCTTTTCGAGTATGTAAGATGGCGAGGCTAACGAAATTGGGAGTGATATTGCCTCTATTAGGTTGGCTTTGCTGCTTTCTGCAGCCATCTGGCACGACGGAATTGAATTTGAAGAGTTTGACTGAGATTGAACTTTACGGTCTCTACAACTCTTTAGCAAAGGTGAGATTTTCATACTTGGAGAAGTTGGTCTCTGATTTGGAAGTAGAAGAGTGCGACCTGAGCTTTTGCCATTTGAAGTTGATTCATCTACTCTTAGAGGATGACATTACAGAAGTGGCAGAGGCCAGAAGGAAAGCGAGAAAATGTATAAAACTGCACATCTCCAAGGTATTGCTCAAATATGAAATATTCCTGCTGAAAAAGTACATCGACAATGAACCTAAGTGCCTCAAAAAGCTATTTTCTAAAGGCCCAGAGGAACCCTACATTAAGAGTTTGAAGGATCTGGGATTTTCGCTCTATGCTGTCGAGGCCTTGTCGGAAAAAGCAAAGACTCTTACAGAGAATCCAGTTGATTTAAAGTCACCACAGGAGCTGGGACTGGATAGCGAGATTACCTCGCTCAGAAAGCTATTTAGCGACCTCAAATCGTGCGATACTGGGTTCAGAATATGCGCACAGTACGGCATGTGGAAAATCATCAAATACCCAGGGCTAAGCAAGGAGGATCTCCTGGTCAGATATAGGAGATTCTCACTCCTCAACAGGATTCTGTCTGATATTGTTTCCGACTATCTCACGAAATTAAGGCGTTATAACATTGAGTATACAGAAACCCAATCCAAAGCAGCCAAAAACAAGATTCTATCCACAAGGAAGAGCATCATTTCCATTCAGAAGCTCCACTCATTCGTGTTCCTTACAAAAGTATTCATCTCCTCCGACATTCTGAACCTCGAAGAGTACGAAAAAATCTACAGAACCATGTTTCCTCACGAGAAAAATGGACTCTAGAACTTACTTGGTCAAAAAGCCCGCCCGTCTACAAAAGAGGAACCATGCCTTGCAGCCCTTTTTCTTGGGGAAGAGAGATTTCCCGTAAACGCACGATGGGTTCTACTGGCTAAAAAGGATGTTTCGAAAACGTAGCGGGAAGGAGGCTTGAGAGTGAAATGGTTCGTCCGCGTCAAGCCGATTTACCGATGATTTGTTCACCTCTCGCGTTAGCTTCGCGATTTATAGAGGGTGCCTTGGCACATTTACTCAATAAAGCGTTTTAGAAATTCTAATGGTTTTGTTCCTGGGTACTTTGGTCGCCTGCCCAAGTCCGGGGTGTCTGTTGGGACCCCTATTTCACTCCTGCTTCTCTTGCTTTCTCATCCCTTCTTCATCCATCGGGACCTTCTATGGGCGACTCTGGCCCTGGGCTCTTCATTCCTGTCTTTTGATCACTTTTTTCGTTAGGTAGCAAAGAAGCAGGAGGTGCTTAACGCTCTCGTGCATGGTTAGAAGCAGCATCTTGCCGGTTTCGATGCTTTCCAGAGCCTCAAGGTGGCTGGGATGGTCCTTCTTGGGGATGATGCACCTTTTTATGGCGTCCAGCTCCTTCCTCAAATCTTGGTCTTCCAAACACCAATCCCAAGACCTAGCGAGAAGCATCTGGACGGTAATGTCCTCAACCCGACACAAATCAATCAGGGAGTAAAAGTAAAAGGCTCCTTGAGAAGCGATGAGAAATTTGTTAAGTTGTTCATTTTCAAAGTCCTTCACTCTGACACTCGGAAAATTCAAGGCAACGATCTTCCTCTTAAACTCCGTCAAAAACAACTGAATCGCCACCTTCAAAGTCTCGGTTGCCTCGAAAATACTCAAGTCCCGTCCGCTCTCATAGTAAAATTCGTTCAGCTTCTCAACCGAAAGACCGTCTCTAAGTTGGGCCATCGTCTCATCTCCGCAGCATCTCTCTACCAAACTTCCGTCTGAGAACTCTGAGACGTCCCCCTCCCGATGAGCCTTGTGCACCTGCTCAATGTGGTTCCTGAAGTCCTCCCTTCTTATTATCACCACGTCAAAGTCGCATAACCTGCAGGCCAAATACTCCTTGGCTGCCTCTCTTCCAAGCTTCAATCCACCTGCCTCAGCATTTTCCGGCATCTCCACCTCTTTGGGGCCTGCGAGCCCAAGAATGGCAAATTTAGCCGCAAAAAGTGCACGCTAGCACAAACCTCTTCTTTGAAAAGCTCTACTCGCCACCCCCTTTCGCCAGGCGCTCTCTCAAGTCCTCGAAACCCCTTTCCAAACCCCTGCTCTTATTCCGTTCCTCACCCACTCGCTCGCTTCTTCGCTGCGCTCCTGCTCTTATTTCTCTCTCCTTCGCAACATTCTGGTCTGCAAATCTAACCCGAAACCCGGCGGGAAACTCCCCTGCACCTTTGATTTACCAAGCATTTATCGGCCGGGCTGCTCGACTCTCGCCGGACCCCTCTCACGCCTCGACCTCCCCAAACGGAACCCGACTCTCCTCCCCGCCAAGTCCTCCCGGCCTCTCCACCTTCAGGCTCTTTCCGGGTTCTCTAGCCCCCGCAAACTCACGCTCCGACTCCGTGCAAAATTGGTCCACCCACTTTGATTTTATTATGGAAAAGGGCGCCAAAATTGGCATGTTGGATACCGGACTATGCCTTCGTGGCGCCAATTTATCGCTTTTTACTATTCTTGCCCGAATTTCACTATCAGTGAAGACTGGAAAGAACTGCTATGAAAGCAGATAGGCTCGAGCTAGTTTAACAACTCAAACGCTTAGGAGGCCCGGAATCTTCTTCTGAGAGAAGCCGGGATTTTCTGCCGACAAAATGAAAACATTCCGTCGATATCTCATTATCGCCTTGGGACTGGCATTTGATTTGGCCGCTTCTCAGCTTCCGGGACTCAATTTTAGGCCGGAAATCGCCGAAGGACCCATCATTGCGAGGAGGCTCAACAGCAAAGACATATGCGACCTCAAAGAGCTCAACAAATTCTCGTACTTCTGCGAGCCTCTGGAGAACAACAGCAACATCGCCTACATCCAAGTGGACTGCCAGAACTTGTCGAAAACAGACAGCGTCTTCTCTCTCTTGACTGACTGCGATGCGGTCTCCAAAATCAACTCGGAGCTCTTTTCTCTCAAGAGGTGCAAAAAAGTGCTTTGCGACACCACCAAGGGCGTCCTGAACCTCCTTATCGTTCGGGCCGCCGGAGGGAAGTCCAGCCACTCAAACGCCTTTAAGCACTTTAAGACCGAGTTCAGACTCAGATACTCCAACAGGAAAGTCAGGCTCTCTCCGACTCCCATCCACTTCTTGTACAGAAAGAGCACCATCTTCTCCGACCTCTTCGACAATAGCAGTCCTCTCATCTCCCCTTTCTTTGGAAAGTACATTGCTTACTATATAGGGTCCGAGGAGCACCTTCCCACTCTGGAGTGGGTCTTCCAGGGCTTCAAGAGTCACGTTTTCAACGAGTACCTCGAAATCGACCGGGAGTCCGTCTTGGAGGACAACAAATACAGGATTTTAGACACAACCAGCTCCGTGTTAGACCTCACCTGGCTCATGGTGTCCATCATGGAGCTCTACTGGTCCAGAGGAGTCAAGGCCGCCCCGGGCCAGCAGGGCCGCGAGTTCCACTTCGCCTCCTCCTCCTTCGACCTCGGGCTTTCCCACAGAGCCCACTGCTCCCTGGACTTTTCCTCCTTCCTCTTCAACATGAAGGCGTTTTCGGACAGCTTCATTCACCTCCAGTACCAGTCGGACGAAAACGACGAGACCCAGGACCTTCATGTTGAGAACGTCCGGGAGATTTTCACGGCATTTAGGACGGACCTGGACTCTCTCTTCCTCCTCCACTCCCCGAACGAGGTCAGCGTGGAGAGCAGCCCCGGCCTTTCGGAGAACTCGCTTCTGAACATGGGCTTTCCCTGTCTCTCCAACCTTAAAAGGGACGGCGGCGACGGCAAGTCCGTGATTACCCAACTCCTCGGCTCCAAGGGCTCTCCCGAGCCCCTGCTGGAGCCCCTCAAGGGGGCCCACGAGGACGTTTATGTGCTGGTCCACATGGTACGGGAAATCCTCTCCAAGTTCGTCGTCGAGGCCCTCGAGAGCATCCCTCTGATCAAGTCCAGCAAGACTCTTGTGGAGCACCACAAATTCTACTCCTCGCTCCTTGCGCGCGTCACCAAGATAAGCAACGAGGTCGAGGAGGTCTGCGGCAGAAAGGCCTTCCGGAGGTTCAGGAGGTCCTCCAAGAAAGAGAGGGCCTCTTCCTTCTTTGGCCTGGGTTCCCTCTTCGCCCCCTCCTCCTCCTCCTCCTCCTCCGCCGCCTCCGCGGACTCGCAGAAGGGGCCCGTCTGCTCCCTCAAGTACAGTCTAGGCGTGGCCAAGAGGCTGAACGCGCTCTACCTCCTCGGCAATTACGAGGACTACAGAGACTTCTACACCTTCAGGAGGTACCAGCACAACTCTCCGGAGCTCCTTTTGAGGGCCACCTACTGCTTCTCCAGGGCTCTCGTTGAGAACGGCCACTTCGACGTCCCGAACGAGCTGATCGTCAGGATGACGATCGTGGAGTCCATAGTCCACAAGCACCGGAGAAACACGCCGGAGGGCCTCAGAAAGGAGTGTCTCAAGGACATGGCCGAGGGAGACCTCTCTCGGGTCGTGAGCCCGGAAAGCAGTCCCCGCATCTGCAAGAGCTACGCGGGCTGCCTTATGGAGAAGAAGTCCCTGAACGCCGGAGTGGACATCTTCTACAGGCTCCGTGAGGTGGACCTGGAGGGGGAGTTCCACGCCAAGTCCGGGCTGATCAAGAGGCTCTGCGGGTACCTGACCTCCGTCGTGAGCCCCGAAAACGGCTCCAGACTGGGCAGGTGCCAGGCCTTCCGGCTCTTCCAGCTGGCCCTCCGCTCTTCGCAGCTGCAGGTCAGGGTTCCCTCCTACAAGTTCAAGCTCTCGCTGGTGGACAAGTCCGGCCACTCCTACCTGATTCCGGACTCCTCCACGGCCAGCTACCTCCTGATCTCCGACTTCTGCATGGACCCCGACATCAGCGAGCTGATACAGTGCAACTTCGACGCCGAGGCCTTTGGCGGGGCGACGGAGGAGGCCCCGGGCCCGAGGAGATTCAACTCCGTCGTCCTGCAGGACGGGTACACGGTCTTCACTCCCCTCTACTTCAGGGAGACGACGGACCACGAGTTCACGCTTCTCTCCAACGGGGTGGTCTTTTCGAGGATCCTGCTGCAGAAGAAGAAGGGCGAGGCGGAGTCCGCGGCTCCGGACCTCAGACTGGTCTACTTCAGCGGACTGCCGCTCCCCTACCACAAGGGCAGCGAAGACCTCAAGAGACGCACTTGCGAGCGCTTCCCCGACAAGCACTCCTACTCCCCCGAGTACTCGAACCCCCAGAGGATCTTGGTGCTGAAGTTGAGCTTCAGCACCAGCCCCGTCCTCTACGTCGTGAACCGGTACGGCTTCGAGAACTACACCTTGGTGAGGAACTCGAGGATCTTCAAGGAGAAGTTCCAGGTGACGGATTTCCCGGGACTCGCCGTGCCCCTGACTCCCTCGATCATCCAGGTGGAGAGCTCCAAGGGGCCCGGGGGCGCGTGCAACTCCGTCCTGTACCCCTACGTGATGATCCAGGAGTTCGTGAATCCGCTCCACCTGGAGCGGGCGGCGGAGGGAGCGGGGCCCGGGAAGAGCAGGAACACGATGGACGACATAAGCTACCCGACCAGTCTGGGGAGCGTCATGGAGAAGATCGTCTTGGTGGAGCCCCTGGCGCTGAACTTCATCGTCACCGGGAGAGGCTACGAGTTCCTGAAGCTGATCCTCAAGTCCAACTACTACCTCGGGTACCACTTCATCACGACCCTCACCTCCTTTTGGACCGGAGGCTCCAGGTTCAGACAGCACTGCGACATGCACGGCTCCAACGTCCTGACGAGGTTTCCCTCCAGCTGGCTGGACTTTGGCTGGGAGAAGTACGTGAGGAGCGTCCTGAAGCACGTGAACCAGAAGCACTTCTCCATCATCGACGTGGACTTCTCGTACGAGAGCGAGATGAAGATCACCAACGACATGCTTGAGGACCTGGAGATGCTGCCGGACCGGGACCCCTGCAAGCACCCCTCCGTCACCGACATGAGCGACCAGGTCTCCAAGAACGACTACCTTGGTGTGATGGAGACTTTCTGCGAGATGTACATGTCTCTCCTGGACTTCTCCGAGGTGATCTCGGAAAGCTACCCCTCCAAGACGATCTTCTCCGAGTTCTCGCAGGGGTACTCGGAGCTGATGCGCATCCACAACGCGACCCTGGGGCACTGCCAGGACTACAAGAGGGAGATCTTCGAGCTGAGCGAGAGGAACGAGGCCACTTTGCTGGAGGGCTTTAGGACCATGCAGGCCCTGAGGAGGGTGATCTGGAACTCGATCCAGGACCTGGAGCAGCTGGACGCGAAGGACTCCGGGGAGGCGGGCTCCTCGCGGGAGTACCGGGACCCCGTGCGGAGCATCCTGTTCTTCAACCCGGAGGGCGGAGAGGAGGGCGTCTCCGGGGCCAGGGAGGCGGGGCGGGGAGGCCCCTCCAGGAACCTGAGGAGCAGCGGGGCCGGGGAGAGCGGAGGGAGGGGCGAGGAGAGTGGGGAGGAGAGCGGCCCGCACGGGTCCGCGGAGACGGCGGTCGGGCGAGCCCCGACGTTTCTGCCGGAGGTGGGCAGGCACGGGCTGCTGTTCTACTGCACGGTCGTGTCCGTCCGGAAGCTCATGGACATCCCCTCTCTGGCGTTCACGGACCTGCTGAACTTTGCGCTCCAGAGGTCCTCCCTGGAGGACTACATAAGACGGGTGCACTTCGGGTCCAGCTTCGACGACTTCGAGGTCACGAGAGGCAAGCTGGAGTCCATAGAAGGTAACAAGACAGCCTGCGTCTCGGACCCACAGAACAAGAAGGTGCTCGGGGAGCTCCTGGGGCTTCTCGCCTCGGACCCGGAGGCCATTTGCCCCAAGGAGGTTTGCGTCAGCGCCCGGCACTTTGACATCTTCGAGTCCCTGGTCTCCGTGTACAGGTACCACTTTGACCAGCTGGTGGGGGCGCTCTACGGGGTCGGGGACGTCTTGAAGGCGGAGGAGAGCCGCTCCATGAGCCTGAGGGTCTGGAAGGTGAGGAGGGAGGACTCCGGGACGGGGAGGGCCTTCCGGGTGCCCCTGGAGCTCAGACTGGAGGACGTGAGGTCCATTCTGGAGATCCACCGCTTCTGCTCCAGAGACAGACACTACAGCCACCTGCCGTACGGACGGAGTCTGGAGTGCAGGAAGCTTCCGGACTTCGAGAAGCACGGAGAGGACTCAGAGGGGCTTCTGATCCTGGAAGTTACGTCCAGAGACGGGAGGACGTTCGGGCCCATCCTGTTTCCCTGGCTCTACAACAGCAACTTCTCGACGTTCGAGTCCTTGTTCGGGTTCCGGGAGCCGAGCGGGATGTCGGTGATCGGAGTTCCTAGAGAAACGAAGGACGGCCCGGAGGGGGCGAGCTTCTTCATCCACAAGAGCGGGATGTCGGTCTATGACTACAGCTCGCACATAGACAAGTACAAAGTGCCCCCCGGGTTCATACACAAGGTATCCGTCCCATTCGAGAACTTAATGAGAAGTGGCTTTAATAGGTACCGGGACATTAAGATGAACAACTTAGTGGCCTTTAGGCTGGATAAGACGGACCTGAGCCTTTTCGAATGGCTCAGACGGATTCTAAGCAGGACGGGGGTGAGGGAGAGGAGGTTCTCGGAGCTCTCCAAGAGCCACCAAAGAGAGGTTCTGTTGCTCACCGGGACGATCGTGAAGACCTTTAAGTCCATATGGATTCCGAAGCCGGAGTGCGAATACGGCAACGAGAAGGTTTTCTGCTTCCCCCAGTTTTGCGGAATGTCGAACAGAAACATAATCCTGAAGGTCGGAGAGGACATGAAAATCAAGGGGATAAAGTTCCTCTTTGGGCAGGACATAAGGGTGGTGAACGCCTACAGGGTGGACAGGAGCTCCGGGGTTCCGGAGCTCCTGTTGAAGGGCAGTGAGATCGAGAGCCCCATGGAGGTTAGCCACGTTCTTCCGAGCGCTTGTGACAACCAGGACGAGGTGAACGACATGATCACTGTGGCGTCCACCCTGGAGTACTTGGTTGCAACTATCGGAGCGGACTCCGCTATTGAGATAGAGAGGCTGTTTTCCTCGCGCATTGGCGATAATTACTACAGATACTTAAAGATGAGCATGGAGGAGACTTTGGGACAGATTAACAGGTACTGCGAGGAGTTGCAGGTCGGTTGGGGGTTGAAGAGCCAGGTTTGTTGAGTCTCTGGAGGTGGATGGGAGCGTCCAGCCCGGAAGGGATCCCGGGGGACTTGGACGGCTCGCTGGAAGCTATGATTTAGTCTTGATATATTTGTAGATGACTTAACCCTATGTTTATATTGTCTGGTGCTCCGGGTCGACCTGCCGGAGGCTGTCTGGACTGTCTACTCGGGCTTTCCGGGGTGCCTCGGAGCTCCCGGGCGTGCAGCCGGGGTATTTCCTTTTCTCAGTTCTCGTATTTTCTGGGGCAGGATTTCTTGTCATTTCTGGATTTTTTGCAGAAATGACGCATGGCGCCAAACATGTTTTTTGGAATAAAGCTTCCGCATCTGTTTAATTTGGGAAACCGAGAGCGAAAGAGAATATTTTCCAGTTCGGGAAAAGTCGAGAGCCTTTTTTGGGACAGGAGAGACGACATGCAATACTAGAGTAAGAGGAAACTGGCAAAAAGAGCAAGCATGAAGTTTGGGTATCTTTCTTTGGTAGTTTTGGTAACCCAGACGATTCTGAGGCTGGTAAGTTGAGAAACGCAACAAAGCCCTTCTCCTTTCCCTTCCCTACCTCTTTTTGTTTTCGCTCAGGCCATTGACTGGGCATTTGTTCCCGGGCGGGGGGCGGTTTGAGATTGCCTGGTTGGACTTTGTTGGTGCATGCAATCAGACACGTATTGGTTGCATGGGGGTGACGGAGGGCAAATGCATGCAATAGCGGCACGGGGACTCAGGGAGAAAAAGTAGGGGCTGCGGACTTTGGTGGGGACGGGGAGGAGGGGGAGACAAGAGCCAAAATTACAATTTTAGGGACTGGCAGGAGGAGCGGGGACCGCGGAGGAAGAAAAGGGACTGGGGAAAAAGAACGGCGGAGAGAAAGGAGCGGGGAGCAAGTTGGGGCCGAGAGATGACGGGAGAGCGGAGGGGAAGAGGTTTGAGGGGAACTTGAGGCTGGAACTGGAGGCGTTTAGGGTGGCTTCCAGGTTGAGTACTTCGTTCTTAAAGAGCATCCCGAGGGACTTTGAAAAGGTGTACATGGAGTCAAACGGGAGCGCGGAAGGCATGTACATGAGCTGCGTAGAGGGGTTCCTGAGTCTCTCAAGGAAGGGAGGCAATTCTCCGTTGATTTACGTGAGGACTTTGGTTTTCAAGCTGGAGAACAAGTACTTCATGGACCTGGATGAAGTGGGCCAACCGGAGAGGGAAAAGGTAGAGGTAGCAAGGATT
Organism: Cryptosporidium felis; assembly: GCA_014529505.1. NCBI lineage: Eukaryota > Apicomplexa > Conoidasida > Eucoccidiorida > Cryptosporidiidae > Cryptosporidium > Cryptosporidium felis. The sequence goes on from JABXOJ010000007.1 coordinate 127,204, forward strand.
TCAGCGGGAGAGGCGATACACCTGTTTTGCCTGAAGGCTACGAGCTTGCTTTACTCGAAGGAAGAGACGGAGCGTCTGGGGGAGAGAATAACGAGGGAGTTAAGGAGCTTGGAGCTGGAGGAAGATGACGAAGAGGACGGGGAGGAGGGAGGGAGGAAGGTGATGAGCGAGGCCGCGTTATACCTGCTGGAGCTGCTAGACATGGAGATGCTTAGCGTGGACATTGACCGGGCTTTGGAAAGGAGGAGAGGGGGCCTGGGAGGCAAGAGAGAGCTTGAAATGGAGAGGAGGAGGGACGAGAAGAGGATCGAGAGCTACAGGGACTGGGTGAAAATGGTTAGAATTCCCCTCCCGGAGTCACGGCTAAGAGACAGACTGGGCAGAGTTCACCACCCCAAGGCCGAAAACAAGCTGGGGGTGCCCGAGCACATCCAGCTAAAGAGTGACGAGCTTAGGGAAAGACTGGAGAAACTGGGAGCGGAGGAGGCTCAGCTGATGGGGGGGGCGCAGAGGTACGTGGACTTCGAGAGGAGAAAGTACCTGGAGGCCGCCGCCAAGAGAAATTCGCTGCTGAGTTTTAAGAAAAGTGGGGAAAAGGAGGCTCCGGGGCGAGGAGAGGAGACACGGCAGGAGGAAGAGAGAAGCCTGAAGTGCAGCTGCGCGGCGGAGGAAGAGTGTAGCTGCAAGCTAATTAACTTCTATGGTCAGGCACTGGGGAAACCAGTTTCGCTAAAGCTGGAGGGGGATTTGTTCAACACCCACGGCCTGTTCAGCAGGGCTGCGAACCGGATGGTGGAGCTCAAGCACTTGAAGGAGCTGGTTTCGGGGAGACGCGAAACTGGCTCCTCCAGCGGCGAGGGAGGGGGAGCCCATCGAGGTAAGAGACTTCACGTCCCGGGCCATGAGATTATAATTCCTTTGTCGAGTTTATCAAAGCTGCAGCTGATGACTTTGGAGCAGCTCTCCGGAATAGAGGTCGACTCCAGGAGCCAGAGTAGCTTTTTGCCGAAAATCAAGGAAATCAACCACGAAAAGAGCAGTAAGATTTCAGAGTCCGTGCCGGTGGAAGAGGAAGCCAAAACTTCTTCCCTGAAGAAGAAAAAGTCCAGTTACAACACGAACTACAATTAACCTGCGCATCTACTGCTAAATCTTCTCATCGCTTCAGTGTTACCGGAGCGAGTTACTGGATTGGGCATCCCAGCATCCGGAGGCACTCTGTTCTCGCGGAAAACCCGGTCTTTCGTTGAGTTTTGGAAGAGAGAGGCGCACACTGCCGTGGCTTTCGTTAATCTCTCTGCTAGCTGAGACAAATTCACGACTCGAATAGATTTGTTTTCTATGCAAATACAGGAATCCTAGGAAAAAAGGAGAAGGGCGGTGGAGGCCAACTACGGCTTAATTTGCTAGATTCGGTAATGTATAGAGGATCCGCACCTAACGCGAACCTAATTAAGTTTGGTTTAATACTAGATACACAAAACAGGCCGGATTAAAACCTGCGCTCTATATGCAGAGAGTCCTGGATCTTTGTTGTCCAGTGCAAGTTCAGTTCCATCCGCCCTAATTTCTGTGGAGCATTTTCTGTTTTAATTTCGCATTATCTGTTCTCTTTCGTGCCTTGGAAATTGCATGTAATCATACACAAGTTACTTACATTTGGCGGGAAAACGCAAAATGTCTAAAGTAAACAAACATGGATAAACTAGATTGAAATAAATGAAAATTGAAAACTCGGGAAGAACTCGAGATTTTGTTAGAGAGAAGCAAGAGAATTGGGTAAGATGAATGGCAGAAGAGTGAGTTGCTTGATACTGGCAATTGCAGCCCTTTTTCTAAGGCAAATTGCAGAGGTACTAAGCGCATCCAGCATAGAAATGAGGAACGGAGATGAGCAAAGCGCTCGACAGTCTCAAAGCAGGCATGCAACGAGCAAATATTCGAATTTGGTGCCGAAGCATCCTTTGACTTCTACATCTATACTGTATGGCAGAATGAAAGTTTTGAACTGGTACTTAGTTAGAAGGAAGAATAAGGAGTTGGGAGCTTTGAGGTATGGACTTAACAATGATGATATGCATATTACGATTCAGGTGTATGTGAACAGTTTGAGGACTCACATACCGGTGCAGAAGACCTATCTACATGAGCGTCAGGGGAAAGCAAGAAAAATAAGAAGAAAATACCTGCACTGGGCTTGGAGACGTTGGAGGTATCTGTTGTCAGCAAAAGAGAGAATGCCCATTTTAGTTGAGGACAAGGACCTCCTCGTAATGCCAGTGGATCCTTTGGAGAGAGTTTACAGTTACGCGGTCAGAATCGTTGAGATTCCAGATGTCTTTTATTTGGAGCAGGTGCATTGCATGTACATGGGGATTAGGCCCTTTATTACTGGGATTTTGGTGAGCTACTCTCTCCAGGATTTAATTGGGGCGTCCTTGTACTCGGTCGGATCCGATAAATCATTCCAGGAGTATCTATGCCTTCATGCAATAAATATGTGGAGCGACGACCAGATTGTTCCAAATTCGGATGCAATATGTTCTAGAGCAAGAAAGTGCCACGAGAACGGAGAGTTCAAGGACAAAAAACTAAAGAGCTTGGTAAACAAGTACGCCGGCGAAATAGATGATATTTACGAGAATAAGAGATTTATTGGAGCAGATTCTGGGCGAGCTTACGCGGTGAAGGCATTTCATGAGATGACCATGGCTTTCCATGAGCTGGAAGCGCACAAGAGGCCGGACTATATCGAGAAGCTGTTCGTAATATTGAGGGCAATCAGGTTTATGATTTATGCTAACGAACTAATGATTCGTTCAGGGGTGAAGAAGAAACCAGTTTTTAAGGTTGAAGGCGTTTCGGATGTGATGCAGTACTCTGTTTTTAGAGTCGAGCCCGTATCTATGATAAGATTTTGCGTTGCCCACTTTTTGACCACCAGGTATAAGTTCAGGAAGAATATGGGAATTGCCGTGATTGAGGAGGCGTGCGTTCACAGTTTAAGTTTTGGGTTTATTGACGATACTGGTAAATTGCCTCCGGGGGTAACTAGGGCCCAGGCTAGAGAGAAGATCCAGCGGCATTTCACTGATTTTGACGATGAGAGCTCCGAGGATTTTGTTGTGATAAAGTCCCACGACCAGAAAATCTCTGTAGACGAGCATGGAAACATCAAGAAAACCTCCCCTAAGGTTTTAGAGAACGAAGAAATTCATGAACAAGAAGAGGATGAAATTGAGGAGTCTGACGAAGAAGAAACCTGGGACTCATTTATAAAAGAACAAATTTGACAACCTAAATGGGTTTCGCACTTTTTGTTATTTTATATGATAGTTTTTCTTCTACAAACAACTACCGGGACTTTGCTCGAAGTTTAGATATATTGCTTTCTCATAGTTAATTGTCTATTTATTTTATGTTTTCATCCCTATTCATCCTAACATATCTTTTTACGTGTTCATTGTAACAGCTTCATGCTCACATATATGATTTTAAAACTGTGCGCTAAAATGCTGGTTTGTAGTTGAGAGGTAATCAGCAGTTAGTTGGAGGAGAGGAACAGCTTTGGAAAGTTATTGAAAAGAAAATTCCGTGCGAGACTTAAGTGGCAGATGGTTTCCATTAATCAGAGTAAAGAGGCAATTCGGGGAAAGGGAGTTCGGCGGAGCAAGAAGGGTAGCTTTTTCACTTCTCAATTCAACAAATGGGAGGAGATTCCGGAATTCAAAAGAAGAGTGCGGATTTGGAAGAAGAAATGAAGTTTCAAGAGATGCTCGAGAACAGGGTTACTGAGAATATGGAAGAGAGTGGAATAAAAGCAGATAATAAATTGCCATCGCTTCACTTCTATCTCCAGAAGTTGATATTCCTTTTCTAAATAGTTCCCTTGCTGGTTTCGTAGCAATTACTAAGTGGAAAATGAGTAAATTGCCGTTAATGTAGTATGGAGACCGATTCTTTGGAGGGGGGGAAAAGCTCAACTAAACTATTAATTTGTAGGTCTTACCTAGTATGGGAATTATAAAGTATGACTATTTGGGGGCCTTATTTAGTTACTAAATAAATATTATTATAAAATATATAATATTATATATATATCTATATGAATTATATATACATATAATTTATTAAGGTGTATGGCATACATGCATTAGGCGCCTTAGGTATATCAAATCGTCAAAGTTTGGACATTTTCAGTAAAATTAAGTCAGAACTTGCAATAAGGGGGACTTTCAGTTGAACTTCCCGAAAGAGCTTCCGAGATATTCGGAGCGAAGTTGTGCAAAGTGAGTTATAGCTTGACCTCTTCTGACATAAGTTGCTTCAAAATCGAGGGAATTAATTAATGATGGCATTAAGCTGAACAAAGTTAAGGTATCGAGGCTTACTTTCTGCAAGTTATATCATATTCACTGACGAAATATCAGGAGACACCAGAGTAGCTGATCAGGACTCTTGGAAAATTGAATTAAATGTCGATCCCAAAGAAATCTATTTCCGGGATTAAAATACAAAATGGTTGGCTGTATTTTTTAATGCTATTTTTGGCCTATACGCTCAGAGTGGGTTCTTTTGGAGTGGAAATAAGCAGGCTGGCAATTAGCGAGGGTTTGATTTTCTCCTCCAAATCTTTGGATTTAATAGAGTGTACCTACAGTATCATACCGGAAATTATCAAAGAAATCACCAAATTAGGTGAAAATACGAAGAATTTAGAGACATGCTTGAAAGGTTCAGGTCTTCAGAGAAGCATTGTGGGTTTGGCTCTGAGCTTCAGTTCCGGGGAAAATCTCGAATATAATAAGGTAAAGTGCCCCAGATTGATTGCATCCTTTTTGAGGGACAGAATTCTTGGTTACTCGTGCCCGTACTTATCAAGCCAAGATGAACTATTCAGTTTTGTCGAAAATAAGGAGCTCAGGACAAACGACTCCATTGGAAAGAGGAACATTAGAGCACAGGGGTCGGGAACTGGCAGTAATAAGCCTCCAACAATTTTAACAAGCATTTACACAAGACTAATACAAAGCTGTGACCGGATTCAGGCATGTATTTTTGAGAAGGATGAGAATAATAGTTATTACGGAATTGGAGAGAGAAATGAATATTTGAAACAATTTACTCAAAGAGATGTTACATTAAAGTTGCCAAGTAAAATAGGCAGAAGGGATATTTTTGTTTACTCTGATAACCTACTAAAAAGGACTATATTGGAATATGAAACAAATGTTGAGAAGGAAAGTCCTTTGGATCCGTTCTGGATCGTGCAGGCCTACAGGATGCTATTGACCTACTCTTTAATGCTAAATAAATTGGATTTATTTGTAAGCTTGAATTCTTACTACTTTAAGAAAACATTCAGCTTTTTATCAGACACTCAGCATTTACAAAGCATTGATTCATTACAACTTCAAACAAAATACTTGAATTTTGATGACTCTTCAAAAAAACAGTTACTTTTGTTAAGAGCTTCATATACAATTTTGGAATCCTGTTTTGATTTCTGGAAGGATCTGCATTTACACTATATATCTTCCTTATTTACCAATAGAGATGATCTGGAGAACACCGAGTTGTTTATGGACTTTTCACTTATTTGCCAAAAAGGCTTTCAGCTGCCTTTGAGGCAGACTTTGATTTTTTTTTACTATGCCGGGATTAAGGAAGCAATAAAATATTCAGATAAAAACCTCTCTCAGGATCGACTTCGGCATGAAGGTAGTACCAGCGAGATCACCGAAAGTGTGGACTCTCCTGCTCTTGAAATTGGAAGTAACCAATGGTTTGACGAGGATTCTTGTGTTGATTTGAGTGTTAAAGTTCCCTGGTTTATTACAAGTACCAGCTTGCAGTATCCCATTTTAACAGCAGAAGCACTTGAGGGCACATTGGAGAATGAGCTTTCGGCTTTAGTCAATCAGAGCGACCCTGCCATTAATCCAAAAGCGACAGTATTGGATCTAACTCGAAGGAGTCTGTCAGGGTATTTTGTTGGCGGAAACGGGCCTATGATGTATAAGAGTTGCACCTATTATTTAAAGAGAAAGTTAAAAAAGGAGCCTAAACAGCTTCTATTGGCGCAGGTAACTAAGATGAGCAAAGATAAAGGCTATATTGAAGCTGGGCCCACTGAAAAAATTCGCCATTTTTGTTGGTATACTGCAAGAGAGTTATATCCAAATGACTCTAGCTTTGAAAAGGATTTAAAGTACGAAACGAACCAATTTTCAAAGAAGGAATACATGGTCTTTCAGAATCAAGTCAAGAGGCGGACTCCAGAATTTGGAATGGGAACAGGTCAAAGTGGTAATTTCACTGCTACTCAGGGGTCCCCCAATTCTTCTTTTTCCGGGTCTCCAAAAAGGATTGAGTATAAGGATATTGAGAACATTCCGTCCCAAGAAAGGTACACATCACTTGCTCACTTAGGTAGCCCAAATATGCAGAAAAAGCATTCATCACTTTTAGAAGAACGACGCAGAGAAATTCTCCAGAGACTTTACCCTCAAAGCACAGAACTGGACTTGAAATCCTTGGTATATTCAATTTCTGACAAATCTGGTGACCTGAAGGGAGTTCCCATAATTAAGAAACACTTCAGTTCCCCCAATATTCATACAGGTGAAGGGCAATCTGCCTCTTCATTACCAGTTTCTTCTCTCTCATCCAAACCCACTTCAAAGATGCCAGAAGGTGCCCCCGAGACAAAAAAGGGTGTTAAGGATGCCGGTGGAGCGAATACAATGTCAAAGCTTCTTCAGGAAATAAGGTCAGGAGTGAAACTAAGACCCACAGGGTCTTCAGCTTCTAACGAAATTTTGGAAAGTGTTAAAAAAGAGATTGCCAGTTCTTCTAAGACAGATAATTTAGGAATTTCATCTTCTCAAATAAGGAATGATTTGGAGTCCACTGAATTTACTCCTCCTTTGGTGGAAACCACTTTTTTGGACGAGCTGGAAAATAATCAAAAATTCTTATTTGAGCAGTGACAGATTTTAGTTGTTATTTGGGATTCAAACTGGCGAGTTTTGGGGATTCCAAAACTATTTTTATTTAGAACGTTTCCATTTAACTGAATAATTAAGGACTTTCTGAACAGTGAATGTTCTATGGACTGGAACCAGAGATATTGAGAAATAAGAGCATTTAGACAACTAGTTGGGAGAATGCCGATTCCAAGATTACTGTTGCGCAAAGTTTCCTAATTTTTAATATTTTCTGATTAAATAGATATTACTAGCCAAAGGAGATGCACAAAAAAAGTCCCATGCTGGACATTAATGCTGAAATCGAATTAGGTGATTTCGTGTAAGCGATACACGTTTATCTAGACATTATAGGGAAGATGAACAGACATGAGGATAGTAGTGTTTTTCAATTACGGTCTCAATAGACTCGAAGTATAGCCTAGTTATTTCTCTCTCTAATTCTTGAATTACACTCTGACACGAAGTCTGAGTATGATTTCGGAGGGGTTTCAGTTTTTTCTCGAGATCTAACGACTAATATTGCAAGGGTAATTACACGGACCTTTTCTGTTTGGGCGGGAAAAGTAAATTTACATGGTTATATGAAATTTGCCAGGTAATTGAGAAAAGGGATATTAGTTCAGAAGAGGAACGTCTTGGTGTTTGAAGTCCCTACATATTGAACACTCATCAGGGTTGTGGAATCCTGCCAAGTAAATGAGCTTTGAGTGAACATAGTCGAAGTAGTTCCAGGTAGACTCTTTAATGTGTTGGTTTATTGACTTTGAGGCAGCATTGCAGTCATTAAAAATAGATTTTTGAAAATCGATTATTCCAGCAACATTTTCCCTGGTAGATTTGGATAGATCCTGAAACTTGTGGCCACATCCTCTCAGTTCTAGAGGCTCCTCGTTGCTGATTAATACTGTGCAGTCTTCTTCCACCTGGTGAGTATCTTCAGTGACAGTTGGTTCTTCAAGAATAACAGTGGTCTGTTCACAAACAGTAGTAGTTTCTTCTTGCTCCTCTTTGAAGTTCACAGAATCATGACTAAACTCGCTCAAGAAAAGCTTTGAGTCTTGGTTTATTAAATTGGAACTGTTTCCATCCTCTCCAACCTCCGCGGCTTCAACAACTGGTTCTTGAACACTTTTACTTTCCTCAGGAGCTATTTCCGTGTCGTTTTCTTTAAACGATTCCGTAATTTCTTCTTTGGAGCTTTTGGCTATCTCTAAAACTTCTCCTTCCTCTTGAGGGTTATTAATATCGTCTTGTATAGCTGCTACAGATGAAGTTCTAAAGGACTTTTCAGAGTTAGTTTCTGAGATATCCATTCTTAGAGAGAGTTCCTGAGCAAGCTTAATGCTTTCGGAAGCCGCAATGTACTCTGCCTCTTTAATAGCCTTTTCTTCGGCAGTTCTTAAACTAAACTCTTCATCCATTTCAGTCATTGAGATGGTTCTAGGACAATGATTTTTAGAAAAAAAAGGGTAGCAATAGCCGTGGTACTTTGCTTTTCCAACCTTGGAGGTTTAAAGTGTCTATTCTGTGGCCCAATACTTAGTTACAGGAGAGGTAAAAAAAGTAGACCTACTCCGTTCTTGGCAGTGGGTTTTAGGGAATTGATATAATGCTTTTTTGACTTTTTCCTTGACTGGGATAACCTTAAAAAAAGCTAGCTAGTTAAGGGCGCGTTTTCACTTCCTGATTCAATGCGAAGGAATATACTCTAAATGCAATTCAAATAGATTTCTCCGACCTTTTTAAATCTGTTTTTAATCTTTTTTTTTAATCTTTATTATTTATTTGGTTAGTACCTTTAAAGCACATGCAATTCGATACCCGTTTAGTCTTTGGCGGGAGTCGCATTTTATTAAATAATATGTAAAGATTTTAAAGTGGAATTAAATGGAAATCAATTTGGGTGAAAGACCATAAATATAAACATAACAGCTGTGAAATATATAAAATAACTCATCTATATTTTAGCTTGGGTTAGCAAGAAATATATTTGTAACTAAAGTGGGGATCTTCATTTAGCTATAATTAATTTTTCTGTGGGAAAAATAAATGCAATTTAATGAGAAGTGTACACAAATTAACATACCACGGTACATTCCTTTAATTTTTAATCTTAATAAATATTCAGCATTGATTTAGAGCTGAATTACTTATTTCATAGTGTTATTTTATTCCACTCACGAAGATCTAAATAATCGCTTGGAGAATAAAGGGAATATTTACAGGGTATTGGCGCCAACCACATTTTAAAAATGGCGGTCAACCGAACGAGGAAATTTTATTAAGACTATTTAAAATATTTACATGCAAAACGAGGTTTAGTTTGAGTTGCAGAATTAAATAGTGAAAGGTAAGTCAAAGTGAGAAATATAATACATTGATTTTTAGATAGTGAATAGCAAGAGAAGGCAGTAGTTAGGAAAGAGGAGCTTTGAAGCCATTCTCGTATGCCTACATTAACCGTAAATATTGTTAAGGATAATAAGTTGTATTTGAATTGGGAAAAAGTTGCGGTATAGAGGTTGTGTCGGTATAGATTGGGTAAATAATCAGAAAGTTTGGCTTTTGGGTGGAGAAAGACGATCTTTAGCTATTCGTTTAAATACGTATGAGTTTAGCTCCAATTAAGACTATCACGGGACTGGTAGTGGAAGCGCTCAATGTTTAACGTGTTCAGATCAAATGCAAATATTGGAGTAAATGTAGTTTTTACCGGACACTCTGGATCTGGAAAAACAACACTGCTCTATTCATCCTTGCTTGGAAGTTTTGAAGAGTGCCCAAAAATACAGCCTACAGAAAGTTTCAATTTCGAAAGATTGGTATATTTAAAAAAGCAGCTGCTCGTGTGGGATACAGCTGGGCACACGGCCTTCATTCACAACTTATTGCCGGTTCTTCTTTCTTCAATAAAAGTTAGAGCGCTAGTATATGTCGTAAATCTACTGCAGGGAGAGAAGCTAGTTTTTGACGAAATCAGTAATGATTTGAGATCAATGTTGTATGATCAAAAGTTGACGGAGTGCAGATTTTGCATTCTCTTCAATACCTTCGGTTCGGAATCAACTTCATGGCCAAAGCAGCCAGCAGAATTTGCGAATTTACTTGGTCTCTGCTACCTACCTCCCCAAATTGACAACAGAACTAGATGGTTTGTTGTCAACACTGCCAAAGGCTTTAGTGACAGAGGTTGGAGAATGGCCGTCGAATTCATTCTATTTGGAAGTATGCCTAATGTTCCCTACTATACAAACGTCCCTGATTTCGAGCTTACCCCCGTACATTACTACTACTCACAATACGACAACTACACCCCCTATGGTCAAAATTTCAGGCAATTCATACCATACGACTACATAAATTCTCTTAACAACCAAAACGTTCAAACTCCCGCAATAAACAAGCCCAAGTCATCAAAATTCTCCAAGTTAATAAAGTTATTTAAAAAGTAGCGTCCGTGAGTTCCGCCCAAGTTGTCTCATTTCATAGGTACGTTCTTTAAGTAAATTTAGATGGCGGGCAACTCCGGTTTCAGCACATTTAATACTAAATTCAAAGTTTTCAACAGAGTGATGTCTGGATCAGTGGATCCTAGACAATGAGTAGGTATCCGAAGATAAGGAGTGTTTCACAACTATTTATCACCTAACACTGCGATTTCCAATATTAACGGCCTCATTTGCAGAGGCATATTTATTATAGTAAATAAAAATGGGTACTTGGAATTACTATTTGTCTCAGGGCGGGAACACAAATTTCATTATAAACGTAAAATATTAGTAAATAAATAGGTAGTTATATTAGAATAAATAAATTTTTGACAGGAGTTTTGTACGGGAATTAAAAAAAATTCAAGTTACAAGACGACTAATTGAATTTTCTTAACTTTTCTGCTCCCCTTAAATTAAGAGTTTAAATCAAGACTCAGGATGTCATCTTTTGCTGTATGTGGTTCTAGAGCATCTTTGGTTTCCAAGAAGAACCAAAGAGCAATATATTCCTATTTATTCAAGGAGGGAGCAATTGTAGTTCACAAGAATCCAAATGATCCGAGACATCCTGACCTGGATGTCCCAAATCTTCAGGTGATGCTAACGATGAGATCTCTATTGTCGAAGGAAGTCGTCACTGAAAAGTTCACATGGCAGCACAACTATTACCTTTTGACGGATGAAGGTGTTGAATACCTTCGCCGTTACTTGGATTTACCGGCTTCTGTATTCCCAGCGACACATACTAAGAAGTCAGTAGAACATCCGGGCAAGTTTGAAGGTAACCAGAATAGAGGTTATGGGAGAAACAGACAACAATATTAGGTTTTCTCTTTCTTTATTTTTGGGTCTTAGCGAAGAAGAAATTGTCGAATATAAGGAATAATGTTTAATTAACCGAGTTTAAATTCTTATTTTGCTATTAGTTTCTCTTTTTGCCAAGGTTCAAAAAGGCTCTAATTGTGGGAAGGTTTCTAGCGCAATTGCAATCTAGTCTTTAGTTTTGGAGAAATCAAAGGAACCCATACACTTAACTATATTGTTTCCTCTCTTTGGATTTTTTTCTCTTGTTTACGCTTCTTCAGCTTCGTCTAAAGTTCGGACTTCGGTGGAATTCTGTGCAATGATTTGAGTATCTCCGGGGGGAGGGGGGGTGGTGAGTTGAAGAGATAAGGAGGATGGACGGGATAAGAATAAGCTTATTGAAGCAAAAAAACAAGTGAGAGTAATTGGGGTCTTCTTTTTTCTTCGGAAATATCCAGTTCTCAATTTCTCATATAAATAGTGTTATTTTTGAATAAATATATCTTGCGTTTAAAACTAATTTAAGAAATACAAAGAGGCTTGAAGCTTTTTTAGACGACACTGAATAAGTTCGACCACTTAATTAAGTCCGCATTTTGGTTATTTTCAAACGAGTAGCTCGGTCTTACCAAAGTTAGAGATTTGTTAAAATCTTCTATTGTGATTGGCCTAAAGGCCTGGAAATCAGGAATATTTTGAATACCGTTAAATTTCTCCACAGTTTCATCATATGAAAACTCTGCTGCCTTAATACACAAATTTCTTATGTCACTTCCATTCCACCCATTTGTTTCCTTTGCAATGGTCTCTAGTTGTTCTTCTGTAATTTGGCAGCCTCCATGAGTATTATTTTCAAGAATATGTCTAATCTGTTCAATTCTGCAGGATAAATCTGGAAGAGGAACGAGAACTCTTTTGCTTAACCTTCTTAGTGCAGCATCATCCAAGATATCCGGGCGGTTAGTAGCCCCAATAACGACAACAATTTTTGACATGTCGCTTTGCACACCATCAATCATCTGTAGAAACTGATTTTTAAGGCGGATACTGTTTTCATCGTCCTTGCTGGTTCTCTTTCCAAATAAGCTGTCTATTTCATCGATAAATATTATGGAAGGAGAAGAATATTCCGAAACAACGAATAGGGCTTTAATGATGTTTTCAGTTTCTCCATAAAATTTGCTCATAATACTCCCTGGAGAGACGTCGTAAAACGATGCTTTACATTCACTAGCTATCCATTTTGCTAACATTGTTTTACCGGTACCTGGCGGACCAAAGAGTAAAATTCCCCTTGGAGCAGAATGCAACCCAACATGTAAATCCGGTCTCTGAATTGGATTGATTATCTTGTCTCTCAACATCTTTTTAATGCTGTTCAAACCAATAACGTCTTTTTCTGAAATAAAGTTTTTTGGTTCAGTCCTTATACTTAAAACCCACTCGATATGTTCTAATTTGATCCTGCCACCCAGATAAGCTTGAATTTTCTCTGATTCGGATCCTGCATTATTTCCATTTCCCAAATGAGTATTATTTTTAACTTTTGTACTTTTATCTACATAGTTCAATAGATTGGCTCCATTTTTGTGTGTATTTTCTTTGTTTATTTGCGTTTCATATAGTTCCGGGTTACTTTTTGCCAGCTCATTCAAGGCTGATGTAAATAAGTCTCCTTTGTTCCCCGTTTTACCCTGAACGGATGTTTTTGCTTCATCTCTATTTCTAGTACTAATTTCGTTGAAGTGGAGAAAATTAGAAAAATCGGCCTCTTCTGGAGAGTATATCGTGTTCAAGAGCTCATTTCTGATGTTGGGACATATTCTATTTTCAAAAAAATCTGTGGCTGCCTTCATAATTTCTTGGTTTGATTTTTTAGTATTGACTGTAACGAATTCAGACCATTTTTTGATTGATTTATCGTTCAAATATGGGCTTCTAGCACTTCTGAACACCACATCCGAGTCTCTTTCGAGATCTCTTATTATTCCTTTTACTTTTAGAGAATTAACAAATTCAAATCCTTTTTCAAATTCAAATTTACTTATTCCATCAGCGAGTAAATCCCAGCACTTTTTTCGTTTCACTCTTATTCCTGAACTCTTGGATCTAAAAAATTCACTCAGCTTCTCAAACTCTTCATCATCCATCGTTACTCTTGGCTAAAGTGGAGGTGTAACGCTTTCTCCCAATTATTTGATTTATTTTCTTTTCCCCTTTACCACCGTTTCCCACATGTAGTAGTCTATTTTTACAGGCCAGGGCGCCATCATATGCTCGTATTTTAGTGTAAGAGCATGGGATTTTCTACTGCAACAGGAAACTTTCTTTGTACGATCTTGAAATCTTTAAAATACATCTATATTGACTAAATTAATTTGAGATTGAATGTAGCGCATTGGTTCTTTTTGTTTATCACTTAAGTATAGCTATTGGGTCAAAGCCCGAATATATTTCCTATTTTTTTCTGTTCACCTAATATTACCAACCCCTCTATCGCGTGCGTTTAACATCACCCCCAGATCAACGGGAACTAAATAGCAAACAGGGGAGAGACACATTGATAGAGGTAAACGAGAATGTTGTGAAAAAAAGGCCGTAAGAGATAATGGCTCAGGATTTGAACGAAAGTTAACACTAATATGATCAACAAATACAAATAGAATAGTGCTTCCTTCCTTTTCAACCGTAGCATTCCGCTGAATGATAATATGTAACATTAGAAGGATCCAAATTGGCTCAGATATCCCCATCTGATGTAAGTGGAGATTGAATCAGCCGGGGGAAACAATCAACACATTGTGCTGGAACTTGCAAACTCTTGAGCAGAGGATCAGACCAACTCAAATGTAGATCTTGCTCAATGTGCATATCATCTCACTTTAATTTCTCTCTAAGTTTACTTTTCATTTGTTCATGCGCACAATTAACAGAAAATTTAAAAGTATTGTTCAGTAACCGACTTGTAGTCTAAATCAGATCTCTCTGAAGCTTGCAATAGCTTGCCATGCACACCCTCTAATCTCTTAACAAAACCATCCTTTGAAGAGGCAAAAACCATACGGTCCTTGACCTTGGCATTCTCCGGAGTGAACATCAAAAAGATCAACTTGGGATTTTGGCCATTCGGATCTGGAAGATCGATCGTTGCATAGAAGCACTCAGTCTCTGGGATGGAAGCAAGGAAATCATCATAAGTGTCCTCTGGACCAGACGCTTTGAACAAAATTATATTTTCATAGGTTGAATCCATCTTGAATAACAAGAATCTATGAAGCTTTCGAATCTTCTGTTTCTGGAAAGCATCGATACAATCCTGGTGTATCTTTACTCCTGAAGACATCTTTGATATCAGAAATTAAAACTCCAAAAAAAAAGTTAAAAGTCTCGATGTTTGAGAGCTCTTCTTCACTTGTAAAGTATGTAAATTTTTTCCCCAAAGGATTATATATCTATATTAATAAATAAATATAAATATATATGTATATATATATTTATATATACCTCGTACTAAATATTACTTTATTAATGGGGGTCCCATTATTCATTTTAAAATCTTGCACATGTAGATATTTTTTAGACGCATAGATTTCAATACTTGATGTCTTTGTTATTTGGCGCCTATTACAAATATAATTATTTGTTTGCATTAGTAGAGGTTTTTGTCGGCGAATTTTCGTTTTGGAAATATTGCACTGTTTTAAATAATTATTTAGATGTGACTTCTGGGATATGTAGCATTCTTTTTGTGGAATTCCAACCTTGATGCTTATTTGCGATGATTCTTATCCAAGTTTAATCAATAGTTCAATCAATAGTTTCTATCCGAATCTTTGATGTTTTCTCTCAAGGAAAACTTCACAGAACTCTCTTCAATTTCGCTTTGTCTTGATTTCATAGCTTCCTATCCATTTAGCTCCGCTATTTTTGTCCGTTGTTTTTAGGTTCTGAACCTGGCAGTTTCTTTAGAGTTCAATCCGAATCGAAGAAAATCAATGGGCGCTTCTTTATTCATTACTTTGTTTCGCAAAAATTGGTAAAGTACGAATTAATTTTTACAATATTTTTCTCAAAAACTAAGGTAGCAAACCGACTTCAAGTAAAGCATTATATTAAGGAAGGCGAGACTATTTGTTTTTCCGAGGTCTTCAAGTAAATGTAGAATCTCGATAATCTGGAAGAAACGTGGTGTACTCAATTAGACATCCCTGGCCAAATCGGTATTTAGCATTGGAAATTAATAAGATGTTATTACTAAAATAATCTGGTATCAGAAATTCATACTTTTATTCTGGCACATTTTAATATTGTACCTTTTTTTTCTCACATTATTCGACCATCTCTGGAATTCTAATGTAACAGAGAAATTAAAAAGATTGCGATAAGTTTTATATACTTGCTTGTTTATTGTTTGTATGCGGAAGAATATTGATATAAATAGTAAATTTAAATAAGTCACACATAATTTTTATTAAATTTAATTATTGATACAGGTATAGGCAAGTTCGAATAATTTCTAGATGAAAATAAGAAGGAGCAATAATGGTAACCTACCATTGAAAATTATGAACAATAGACAAATCTTGTCCCAGTATATATTTGTAAACCATGGACCATATCATTACGGAAGAAGACCACAACTAGTCGATAATATTGAGGAATATAGAAGTTCAGAAAACATTCAGGCTTTAACGAATAGTTATTCAAGGGATTGGAGTTATACGAATATGACTACCTTCAAAGAGGAGGAATCAAAACAGGAATTTAAACAGAGTGGTAAGATGAGATACCAGGAAATCAAAGATAGGCATGAAGTTATTTATTGTAGAAACAAAGATAATAGTGAAACTCTACTGAAACGTTCCTTGGAATTTATTAAAACCATTTCTGGGAAAAACAACCATCTGGAGGTTTTGGGAAGTCATCTCAATAGTCTCGCTTTGTGCGAGAGAAATCTGGAGGATAGAAAGAATGAGTTCAGAAAACTCGTATACGGATCAGATGACAAGTACTCGGATGGAAAGGACATTAGGCACAAGTCGCAACACCACAAATACCCAATGGAATTTTGTCTAAAAGATCTTGAAAAGGCAAGGTCTTATCTGTACAATACAAAAAATATGGAGTTAGTAGTTGCATTTAACAAAAAAAGCAATATTGAACTAAATGTGAGGTTAATCCAATGTTTAAGACCTCAAAAATGGCTTAATGATGAACTAATAAACTTTTATTTTTCTATGTTACAAGAAAGAAATGATCGCAGATCGTCATCTAGTAAATTGAAGTTTAAAGTATGGCACTGGAACACCTTTTTTTACTCGAAGTTGGCTAATGGCGAAGCGGGAGGCTCGGGTTACTGTTATAAGAATGTATCAAGATGGACTCAAAGGAAAAAAATTGACTTGTTTGATTACGACTTGATCCTAATTCCAATTAATATCAATAATGTGCACTGGACTTTGGGAGCGGTTAATCTTAAGCTTGGCTATATCCAGTATTTTGACTCTCTGGGGGGATCATTCCAAGACCACATCGGCTGCAGAAAGATGTCCGATTCATTTTATGAGAACCTGAATAGATATATTCAAGATGAACACCTTGACAAACGCAAGAGTGAATTTCCGAAAAAGTTGGAGCATTTTCGTATTTTCAAGGAACCAGTACCTCAGCAAAACAATGGTTCAGATTGCGGGGTATTTACTTGTATGTTTGCCGAATGCCTCTCAGATAATAGGTCTTTCGACTTTGATCCGGAAAGAATTGACGAAATTAGGGAGATTATGTTAATTGAGTGCATTAAGAACTCGATAGATTAGAAAACTCGAGGTAATGCCTTTGACCAGCATCTTCTGATTAACTACGCGTTAGCTTCATTGACTTTATCTTGGTCCATGAGTTCTAATGAGTTTTCATTTAGTCAGTTTCCGAGAGCTTTTATAAACCCTCTATTTCCCAAGAAACCACGTGCACCCAAGCATTGCAACTTCCTGTGTTTGTAATTCCAATAGTGAAATACCTGAAGTCACAATTTGCGGCGGTTTGTACGACTGGATAAAACTTGAATAGATCGCTTGTGTCTATCCTTATTGTGGCCGGAGTATTCTGCATATGTTGAGAAGTGTAACCACTTTCTTCAATAAGGCTCGAGATAGAAGAAGGGTCCTTAAGTAGAAAGGAGTTATGGGAACACAAGTCTTCACAACTTTTTATTATATTTAAAGCTAGGCAGTTCCATGGACATGAGCAATTGTAAGAATCACATTGCGTTTTTAACGAAATATAAGATCTAAAATTGCTATTAATAATTTTACTCGAGTACTTTGAAAGGTCAAACTGAACTAACAAGGTGTAACCCCAGCCAACACTTTGGGAAGCTAATATTGGCAGATACATATCTCTTCCGGAATGTTCCCAACAAAAGTTGGATCTCGTATTTATCATTATTTGAGTCACAAATAAGCTTGAGGGTGGTATTGAAGCACTTTTTACCATCTTAGTTCCCAAAAGCACTAATAAAATATATGTCCAAAAGTGAATTAATTTGATTTCCCTCATACCTAATTTCCGGTGAATTGCCACTATTTTTGTAGGTATAAGATTCGGACCAATCTTCTCCATGTAATGGAATGACTCTCAGAATATCGACTTTCTTATCAACATTCGAATTAACATAAATATTCTTTCCTGCTCTTTAAAGTACCTTGAATTCAATTATTCTATTTTTTCCTCATACATGTACTGGGTTTATTATCCACTTGGCGCCAACTACTATAACTTTTCAAGATCTTTAAAGGTAAATGATGAAACAAATGATGAAAATGGGGGAATAAAAGAAGGTACACGGAAGACATCCTATTGAAGAGCTCTTGTTATTCAATTTGTTTATTTTGGCTTTTACTTAATCGGAAAATAGGTAAATAATGAGTCACTGAAAAGGTGACTATGGCGGTTACATCACTTGAGTTGTATGAATACCGTCTTTAAATAAAAATACAAAAGTTATGCGGGAAATCGGGTAACAGAGATATTTGTGGGGGAATTGGTCCACCAATCTGAGAAAATAATAGAATATTAACTGTAACATTTAAAGGCTTATCTTCACCTTTTTTCTTTTCCAGTGGTTCGAAGCATCTTTTTTAAATAAGCAGGCAGAATTGTCCCTGTTTACGGGAAATTATATAGATATAATCTTCCTTTCCCTTCTTTCGTAACTAAGATAGTTATAGTTCGACTTTCTGAATATAATAAACCGAAATATGAGAACTTTCTTGATAAGTTGTTTAATTTTCCTTCTCTTTAGTTAACTAGTTATGTGTAATGACAGAACTACATGCCAATACATGCAAAAGAAAAGGCGCCAAGAAAGTTTGTCTGTGATAAGTAGTGCCAAGAGGGGAGTGTTGTAAAAGGGTGGTATAAAGTAAAATAATCAAGGAAACAGCGAAGGATAGGGGAGATAATAATAATAATAATACTGTGTGAAACCCAATACTTATAATAATCATCGGTCCAGGAGGCCTGATAAGTAGGAAGAAGTGGGTAATAGTGGAGCGGCTTCGGAAGCAACAGTAGGATTCTACACAGCGAAGTAAAAAATATAATATAGATCAAAGGACAGTTTCCAAGCCTACTTAACCTTTTGTTATTTAGTTACTTAAGAGGTTGAGGCGAGGAAAAAAGGTTGGGTTTTTTTTTCTTCCATAAATACGAGAAAGAAACTTAATCGGATTTTTTTTTGTTTTTCTCCAAGCAATTTAGAGCGAGAATATAGGAACCGGAAGGAACCTCAAAAAAGTCAGGTAATAATGACCACCAGGTTAGGCAGTTACTCCAAAGCAGAAAGTTATAAAGTATAAGGAAAATTAAAGGCACTCGGTAAGCGTTTCTTTTTAAAGAAAATGCTTGGATACTGTAGTAAAATCACAGAAAAGGTACTCTACTCAACAATTAAGAATGTAATGAACCAAATCTTCACCAACTTTGAACAAGAACAGCTCTCCATTTCTCTTCTTGGAGGGAGCCTGGAAATTCGAGACCTGAATATCAGAAAAGAGCTTTTTGCCAGCGTTTCCCTCCCCATCTCTCTCAGCGACGGGATAGTTGGGAAAGTCAATATTGACATCATTTGGAGGAAGATCTTCACCCAAGAGTTCGTGAAGATTAGGCTGGACGATGTTTATCTAATCTTCAACACAACGGACGTGAAAACTTGGAAAATTGAAATGTTTGAAAATAATTGGAAAAACTTCAAAGCAAATCTCTTAAAGCAAGACGAGTTTATCACGTTTCTCAAAAGTAATGTAGCGTCCAGCTTTCTAAGACGGTTCGGACACTTCTTTATCTCAAAGATTCAGCTCGAAATTAATAACATCCATTTCAGAATCGAAAACAAGCTAACTCAGTACATGCAAAAGTTTGTCATTGGGTTAAGCATTGATAACATCTCAAGCAGGAATTGCAATGAGTACTGGATCCCAACGGATCTCCAGTCCTCCCCGACCTCCGGAAACTCCAACGGTCTTGGAAAAAGCAACGTCCAAAACTCCGCCAGTTCCAACTCCAGTTCCAAGCCTCTCAGAGAAATTGAAGTCAGCCAGAGCGACTTGGAATGCATCAACTCAATTATTGAGAGAAACCTCCGGAACTTCGTTTCTCAAAAGAAAGCCCGGGTAACCCCAACTCTTGCGGACTCCCAAGACTATCCCGAGCTTGAAGGCCTCTTGAATAGCATTTTTGAAAAGTCCAATTCCGAAATGAACAAAAACTCGGGAAGCATGAGCTACCACGACTTCTGGTCCAGACTCAAGTACAAAACTCCTCTAAGGTGGGTCTGGAAAGACAACCTTGAAAAGCTGAAAACTAGACAGCTCGGGGAATCGCCGACCTCCGACCGTGACAAAGAAGACTCTTTCGCGAGCGACGTCCTCATTTTCCCCCACCCAAACGGCCCCGGAGTAATTAAAGACGTAATTGACAAGTTCATCTCCATTAAAGAGTGCAAGGAAATCGAAAAGTACGCCAAGGAGAAACTGGTCCAGGGCGACATCTTGGCTAAGAGGGAGATATTCCTCAAGTCCTTCGTCATTGAAAACTTTTCCATTTACGTAGACAGGGTCTCTCCTTTAGAAGAGGTCAAGCACTCCTTTTGGACCCACTCCGAGACCCAGGAGTCCTCTATCTCAAACAGGATCCAGTTCCTGAATGCGGTCTCCAAGGACGAGGCCAGAACCCACAACTTCGTCATCTATCCGCACAAGATAGAACTAAGAGCGAGGCTGGTACCGAGCATAATCAATTACGATGAAAACATTTTTGCCTCGGCCCTGAATGACCGCTTCTACATCTTTCCCCAGGACTCCGACAACCAAATTATCCCGCTGATCTCCGTCTACCTGGTATTTGACAACTTGAGCATAGACTTTTCGGAAAGCCAGCTCAAGCTTCTGCTGGAGTTCTTTGACTACTCTGTAATTCTGTTTGGGGACTTCTCCGCGGGATCTTGCCCCAAGGACTTCCAAACCTTCCCGGACGACCGCTCCTGCATCGCCTACAGACTGGCTTGGCTCAATTTTCTGCTGGGAGAAGCCGACAGAAACCACTGTGAGATCTGCGAAATAGAAGAAAGCTACAACGCCTACTCCCTGATCAAGCTGAGAAACGACGTTTACAAGTGCTTAAACTACTCGATCTACCACGTTATCCGATCTTGTTCTCGAGAGGCTCCCGACAGCTCCAAATTCACACGGGACGCCCCCGCGGACCCCTTGGAGCTACCTCAGTTCGCCATTAGTGAGGAGAAAAGCGTCTCCGAGCCCGCACTCCCTATAGAGTCCGGGATGCCCGGATCTGGCTTGCCTTCGAGGGGCTCCGAAAAAGTCAGCAACGAGCTTGTGCAGTTTATCGTCTCCAAAATAGTCACTGGCCAAAACGAATACTACTCCGTCAGCCTCAACATGAGTGATGAGGCCCCCGGAAGCCGCGAGTCGAGCGGAGCCCCGGAAGCGTCCCTTTCCAAGGAAGAGCTCGAGATGGTTCGGGACCGCGATCTGCTTGCCAGGGTCAAAAGCGAGACGAGGAGGCTCCTGGAGCGCGGGGAGCTCCCGTTCGAAGTGGCCACCTTTGACTTGAACTCCCACCTGGCCTGCAGCAACAGGGAAAACCCCCGGAAGATGTACCACTCTTCCCCCTTCACCGTGGTCTTCAACGCCCAGAACCTGACTCTCAACTACTCAATTCAGGAGGAAAACCCCCGCTTCCCCGGGTACCCGACGAAGCGGAGCCTGAAGCTGAGCTGTCTGGACCTGTTCTTCCAGTTCAAGCTGTTCACGGAGTCCAAGAAGTCGGAGATGACCGTGGCCGTTGAGAACTGCTACATGGTGGTGAACGGGAATGCGGCGGAGAGAGGGTGCCTGGGCTCCGGCCCCGGCTCGAGCTGCCTCCTCAGGATCGGGCCGAACATCCAGAGTCCCCGCAGCCAAAGCAGCTCCGAGTTTCAGAGTGTCGCGAGCCACCCCATCCTCCACAGGTCCAGCATCTACACCGGAACGACCATATGCAGCAGGAGGCCCTACTTGACGTGCTGCACCGCTCCGGACTCTCCGGGGCCGGACTCCAGCCCAAGCGCCTCCGGACCTTGCGACAAGATCGGCGGATTCTGGTTCACCGTCAGACTCAACAACAACCCTTTTAGAACCAGTCCCAAGATTTGCATCTTCGGGAGGACCTTCGGCGAGATCTCTCTGCTCGGGTCCTACGACATCTTCGAGAGGTTTCTGGACCCGATTGTCAACCACCTGAGTCCCAAGCAGAGAAGCACCCTCCTCAACAAGGCGAACAGGAACTTCCTCAGGGTCGTCAAGAAGGGCCGGAAGTTCATGTCCGAGTTCTTCGGCGCGGGCGGATCCGCCTTCAAGGCCGTTCCCGGCGCCCCCTGTCCGAACTACATCTACGTGAACATCGAGGCCAAGGCCAAGCAGCTCCTGCTTCTTCCTCTCCTCGAGCGGGGAGCAGGCCCCCACTCCCGCCAGGGACCCTCGCCTCCCTCCAGGTGCCACTCCAGCATGTACTGCGTCGACTGCGGAGAGATGCGGATTGAGACCCAGGAGTCGGGCTCCCTCCGAGAGAAGACCCCCGAAGCCGAGTCCGGCAGAGTCTTCGCCGACGACATTAGGATTTACTTCTCGAACATCTCCCTTTCGTTTCTGCGCCGCGTGAGGCTGGAGGACCTGTTCATCGACCCGGGCGGAGCTCCCTGCGGGGAACGAGCCGCGGACCTCCCGCTCGGCCAGGAGCCCAGCAGGTGCATCCTCCGGCCTCAGAACTGGGTCTTTTCGATCCTCAAGTTCAGGAGCCGCCTCCAGGCCCAGGACTCGCAGCAGGGAGACCAGCTGGTGAGCCTGGAGCTCTCTCTGAGGCTGGAGGACGACTCGGGCGTGGAGATCACCACCACCGACCTGGACGTCCACGAGATCGCGGAAATCGCAAACTACTTCTTCAGCTTCTACTCGCAGTACAACTTCATAAACTACTCCCAGATCCTGGTCAGCAGCAGCGGCCCCGGCAGGGAGCCGGACTCTCCCTTCCCCCAGGTCCTCGGCGCGGGCAGCTGGAGCCCGGGCCTCAGCATCGAGTCCCTGGACTCCGAGACGGCCTTCTCCGCGGCCGGCCCGGGACAGCCGAGCCCGAAGACCGCGATCGAGTTCGTCTGCACGATTCCCGATACCAGGGTGGTTCTCCGGTCCGACCCGCAGTACAGAGACAAGATCGGAATGGCCGTCAGAGAGCTGCCCGTCGTCAAGCTGAACGTCTCTCTGGTGAAGGTGCTCGTCGTGAGCGGGGAGGAGCGGAAGTCCGGGGTCTTCGTCTCCGTCGGGGACGTCTGTCTCTCCGGGGGCCTCCTGAACAGAAGCGACACGCTCCTCGTGCCTCTGTTCTGCCCCACCTCGGACACCTTCTGCAGCCTGAGCATCCGGTTCTCGGACCTGAGGGGCTTCAACCGATACAAGAGCTTCACGGGGGTGCTGCTGAGCAACTCGGCCGTGGAGGTGCAGGTCAACAGCCCGAGGTTCGTCGTCTACTGGGAGCTCTACGGCGTCATCCTGAACTGGATCGTCACCTTCTACTTCAGGTCCGTCGCGGTCCACCTGGAGAGGAAGATCGACCTCGACGACGTCAAGCCGATCTTCAGCAAGCTCGAGAGCCTCGGGACCCTGGAGAGGGAGCCCGGGGCGCTTCCCCTGGAGTGCTACAGGCTCCTCGGCCCGGAGGAGGGCCTCCTCCGCGCGGACGGGGAGGCCGGGCCCGCCAGGAGCCCCGAGACGAGGGCCCCCGCGGTCCTCCAGTTCCTCTCGGTCCTCAGCCTCAAGATCCGCTTCAAGAGCGCCGTCGCGATCCTCCCCTGCGCCCTCTCGGACCCGATCCAGCTGGTCGTGACCGAGGTCCAGGCCCAGCAGCCCTCCGCCTCCTCCAGCAGCAGCAGCGGCAGCGGCGGCGGCCCCCCCGCCGTCGGGGCCTTCAGGGTGGACGTTCTCAAGTCCCTCCTCGCGGTCCTGCGCTGCGACCTGGTCTACTCCTTCACCGGGGAGTCCGTCTTCGAGCTGGACGCGAGCCGGAACTCCCAGGGTAGGCTGAAGAGCAGCTCCTCGAAGAGCTCCTTCGAGGTGTTCAAGGGGAGCATCCAGTTCGGCAAGTCCCTCACCCCCAGGTACATCCTCGAGGCGCTCTCCAGGATCTCCAGGAGGTGCGCCCTCGGCGGCAAGGGCCTCCACGGCCCCGCCATAGCCGTGACCAGGCTGGGAAGCAGGGCCAAGGGGAGCCTGGGAGGAGCCAGCTCGGCCGGCGGGACCAACGCGGCCGCGGCCGGAGGCGGAGCTGGAGCCGCCGCCAGACAGGCCCTGAGGACGGCCGGCTCGGGGATCGCGAGCGTGGTGCGGCCCTTCTGGGTCCCGATGACCCAGGAGGCCTCCGCGCTGCTCCTGGAGGTGGAGGACGTCGTGAACTCGCACCAGTGGCAGTACGGCTTTGAGTGCGTCTCCGGGGAGCAGTCCAAGGTGGTTTCCTCGCTGAGGTTCAGAGTGGACTTCATCGGCGACCAGATCGAGGTCAAGTCCGCGCCCGAGAGCGTGATGCGGCTGTACGGCTTCCTGGAGACCCTGGAGGTGAAGGTCAACGCCAGAGACCTGCTGCAGCTGCTCAACGTGGTGGACATGTACTGCAGGTCGGTGCAGAGCCTTCTGTTTCTGGACGTCTCTGGACAGACGGAGGGGCTCGTCCCGGAGAGCCAGGAGTCTCTGGCGGAGGTCCAGAGCGACTACAGCTCCAGCAGGCGCAATGCGGGGTACGGCGGCGGGCGGGGCAGCCTCTCCGGAGGGCCGGGGGGCGCCGCCACGAGCTCGGACTTCCTGCTCCACCTGTTCCCGAAGACCTTCCACTCGGTCGTGACGGCCTACAAGAAGTTCATCTGCCAGCTGAAGCTGGAGGGCCTGAAGGTCCACTACCTGCCCGCCAACCTGACCTCCAACCGGGACGGAGTGCTCATCGAGGTGGGGCCCAGCCAGCTCGGGCTTATGGTCAACAACGACGCGCCCTACAACGACTTCCTGCTGGAGGTCTTTCCGTTCCTGAGGGCGTTCGGCGAGGGCTCCGGGAGGCTGGCGGACGAGTTCGAGGCGAGAGACGGGGTCCTGCTGGTCCCGAGGTTCCCGCTGGGGGGAGTGCCGAGCCTGCCGATCCTGGCCAGGTCCAAGGAGGTCTTCTTCGGGCTGCTCGTGGAGCTCTGCAAGGTCTCCGTGTCCATCTTCAACAACCAACTCATGCTCTACGACAACATCCTGGAGCCCTTCGACCTCCGTCTGCTCTCCTCCTGCAAGGGAAGGGGAGTCAACACCCTCAGGATCTCGAGGGAAAAGGTCACGCCCAGGTGCGAGGTGGAGGTCACCTGGATAAACATGACTCTCACTCCGGAGTACGTCAAGTACTGGCCTTCTGCAGATGGGCGGGATGAAGAAGTTGTGGCTCAGGAACTCGCGCGCGCTCCCGGGGTTCGGGAGGAGCCGCAGGATGTTGCTCGTCCTGTTGGAGACGAAGACCCTGGACGAGACCGACACCAGGTACGAGTGGTTGTCGGTGATGTCGGTCTTGACCAGCAGAGGGACCTTGGCGCGCCGCGCGTCGCTCAGCCCGAGGTAGACCACCTCCACGTTCGGCCTGTCCACCGTGATGTTCTGCAGGTCGAAGACGTCGTTGAGGAGTCTTATTCTGACCGCGATGGGGTAGCTGTTCCCGAACTCGTCTCTGCTGAGCACGATCTTGTGGTTCGGCTTCAGGTGCCTCCACACGTAGAAGAGGCTGCAGGCGACCTTGCTGACGTTGGAGGCGCTCGAGACCCCCGAGTCCTGCGAGAGGACGCTCCCCGCCTCCAGGGTGGACCTCCTCCGGACCAGCAGTCGCTCGAAGATGCTCTCCCTGAGCGACCTCTCCCAGGGGCCCCTCTCGCTCCTCTTCCTCGCCACCCCAGGGCCCGTCTCCTCCGGCCCCGCCGCCTCGTCCTGGGAGCTCCCCGCCCGGGACTTCCTCCCGTCCTCCGAGAAGAAGGGCACCAGCACCGCGATGGTCTGCCCCGTGTCGTTGTAGACCGCGAAGCTGGGGTTCCGCAGGCCTCTCTCCGCGCCGCTCTCCGGGAGCTGTCCGCTGGAAAACCCGTAGTTGATGTTGGAGATCGGAAGAGCACAC